>OX451218.1:33793817-33931555 GCA_949628195.1 Phasia obesa | reverse complement strand
AACACTTGATTTTTATTTATAATTTTCTGGTATTAACAACAATATGTCCCATACTCAAAAAATGAAAACAATTCTATAGTTTTTAAACACATATTCAAAATGCATTGAAACTTCAAGTGATTAACACATAGGTTTAGCTATAATAGATATATAGTTTTGACTTTGTCATACCTTACAAATAGATGTTCTTTCTGATCTTAACTGAAAGGTATGACAACAGGGCCCTTACCGCGTAATTATATTCGATAAACCTTTCGAATAAAAATTACGAATAGAAAGGTACTGTGCAAAACGTGCATATAATACAAAGAGTTGTATTTCATAAACAGGAATGAAATTTTGAAGAAAAAACTTATCAGCACTTTACCAAAATATCAAATTTAAAGCATAAAAAGAACTTAATATTTTTGGCAATACAGTCTTTAGCATCAAACGTTATTTTTGATTAATAATTTTTTAAAGAGAAGTTAATAAAAATATTTTAAATACATAATTCCAATTTTATGAATTTAATTGAAAAAATAAGTATAAAATATTATTTAATATATGTAAGTACATATTTTTATTGTTTAATTTTAGCTTCACAAAATACTTCAGATTCAATAAAAAGCTTTTTACTATGAACCATTTCATAAAAGAAGACATGAAACGTCCTCAAAGCTCAACGATAATTAAATTTTTGGCTCAAAGAGGATATCAGCATCAAATTGGACAGGTCTATTCTTAGTTACATAATAGAAGTCTGTGAAAAAACTCCGCATTTATTCTATAATTTTGAAGAAAAAAAAGAGATGCATATTTTTTTACTAAGTGTGGTATCCCGAGGGTGGTGGGCGCAGTTGATGGGACTCAAATCTAGATAATAAGAGCATCATATTATGAAAAGGTGGCTTATGAATAAAAAAAAATTTTCCCACTTTTTTTTTGGTTTCGATAGTTTTTGAGACGCTCTTTCACGTGGTGAAAACTAGAAATTCCTAACTTGCCTAGAAGTGTACTAAAAATGTAAAGAAAGAAGAGCACAAATGAAAGAAAAACAGAATTTTATTGAAAATCCAGAATCAAGATAATAAATGGAATGGTTTGTGCTTTGCATTGAAAAAAACATCGCTCTTTATATACACACACGAACTTATCTCATTTATGCCCTTTTGCATTTTTTGGTTGCCTCTTGGGCATGACTGTTCACAATGCAAAAGAAAAACTACTAAGAAACTGACGAAATGCATTGTTTATCTTTAACAGCTAATTTTTCGAAATTTTGTTTTTGAGTCATAAGCCACCTTTTTATAGAACAGGTCACATATAATAGAAAATTAAATCATAGCATCAATGCTATAGCTGTAAGTTTTTGTGCACGAAAAAAAAGTATTTGCTGTATTTATGTACATAAATTTCCATTGCTAAATTTAAATATGCTACAAAAAGTTTATATTGGCTGTAAATGGACGTTTTAGTAAATTTAAAAATTTAAGGTATGAAAGAAAATATTTAGTGGAAAAATTTCAACGAGGCGATAAGCAACTGGAATTTTAGGTAAGGTTTTTTTCGTTAATCAACAAATATTAATCTTTTAACATGTTGATGTACATATGCTTATTTATATATTTAGGTGATTCGGGGTAACCCTTCGTGCCTTGGCTCATTTCGCCATACAGGAATGCGCCAGACAATTATTTGGAATCATATTTTATTGAGAAATACTCAAAAGTAAGGTCTAAATTTAAAAGGGCTTTTGGTTTGTTAAAGACAAGATTTCGATGTCTACTAGATGCAAGTGAGCTGCATTATACTCCTGTGAAAGCAGTACAAATTCTTAACGTTTGCTGTGTATTACAAAATATATATTTGTTTAGAATTCAATGTTGAAAATTCAGAGCTTGTCAACTACATTGAAGTGATTTCCCCATTTGCTTTTGAAGAGGAAAATAATTTCTTGACTATTGCTTCCAGTGCCGTAAAATTATCTGAAAATTTATTATAAATTCTGGGAAATCAGTAAGTGCTAGCACAACTAAAAGATCCCTACACCAAAATGGCTAACATAGCAGAGTACGACGTAAAAAGCCTTATGTGACGATAGCAAATCAAATTAAACTGATGAATTTCGCAAAAAATCATAAAAATCAGCCATTAACATTTTGAAAAATTATTCTTTTTACTGATGAGAGTAAATTTAAAATATTTTATGTCAAAAAATCTCCAGCTCTGGTTATTTCAACAGGATCATGATCGGAAGCATTCATTCAAAATTGTGAACGAATAATTGGTCTATCGCACCCCTAAAACCCTTGATCATCCACAGCAATCCCCAGACCTTAACCCAATTGAGCATCTGTGGGAGTATCTAGACAAAAAAGTGAGGGAGAGAAATATTTCTTAGAAGGATGGCCTAAAGGCTGCCAACCACATTGAAGTGATTTCCCCATTTGCTTTTGAAGAGGAAAATAATTTCTGGACTATTGCTAAAAATATTACAAATACTGTAAGAAATAATATACAAGGAAATTAGAGTAAAAAACATAATTTCAAAAATGGCATAATTACATTTTTATTTAATAGGAGAAAACTAATTTAATAAATATTGACATACATATGTACGTAAGTATGAAACAAAATTCAATTATATTAAAATAAACTATATAAAATAAACTAGAATTAAAAGCTAAATATAATTTTTGTTTAACTCATGCATTTGTTGTTTTTAGGGTTCCGTACCCGAAGGTAAAAACGAAACCCTATTGCTTTCGCTACAATGTCTGTCCGTCTGTCAGCGCCTTTTATCTCTGGAACCGTAACAGGTAGACTCTTGAAATCATACATCACAGAGGATGTATACCTGTTGCCGCTATAGCAACAAATACTAAAACTTATAGGGTGTTCCGATAGAGAGGTGTTATTCCCGAATATGTGTTTATTTCTTGAACTGTAGGAGGCATAGACTAAAGATTTACATACAGTAATTAAAACTTAGTTTGCTATAAAAACAAGTATAAAAAAATAAACCTAACAATTAAAGGGTGTTCCGATAGTGGTGTGATTTGCATGTAAAGAGTGATTTTTTAAGAGCTTGAGAACTTTTTTTTAAAAAAAAAACGCATAAAATTTGCAAAATCTCATCGGTTCTTTATTTGAAACGTTAGATTGGTCCATGATATTTACTTTTTGAAGATAATTTCATTTAAATGTTGACCGCGGCTGCGTCTTAGGTGTTCCATTCGGAAAGTCCAATTTTGGGCAACTTTTTCGAGCATTTCGGCCGGAATAGCCCGAATTTCTTCGGAAATGTTGTCTTCCAAAGCTGGAATAGTTGCTGGCTTATTTCTGTAGACTTTAGACTTGACGTAGCCCCACAAAAAGTAGTCTAAAGGCGTCAAATCGCATGATCTTGGTGGCCAACTTACCGGTCCATTTCTTGAGATGAATTGTTCTCCGAAGTTTTCCCTCAAAATGGCCATAGAATCGCGAGCTGTGTGGCATGTAGCGCCATCTTGTTGAAACCACATGTCAACCAAGTTCAGTTGTTCCATTTTTGGCAACAAAAAGTTTGTTAGCATCGAACGATAGCGATCGCCATTCACCGTAACGTTGCGTCCAACAGCATCTTTGAAAAAATACGGTCCAATGATTCCACCAGCGTACAAACCACACCAAACAGTGCATTTTTCGGGATGCATGGGCAGTTCTTGAACGGCTTCTGGTTGCTCTTCACTCCAAATGCGGCAATTTTGCTTATTTACGTAGCCATTCAACCAGAAATGAGCCTCATCGCTGAACAAAATTTGTCACATTTGAACATTTCGAACCGAACACTGATTTTGGTAATAAAATTCAATGATTTGCAAGCGTTGCTCGTTAGTAAGTCTATTCATGATGAAATGTCAAAGCATACTGAGCATCTTTCTCTTTGGCACCATGTCTGAAATCTCACGTGATCTGTCAAATACTAATGCATGAAAATCCTAACCTCAAAAAAATCACCCATTATAAGACCTAAGTTTTGAACCATAATAGGTAGACGCTTGAAATTTTCACAGACAGTATATATTTTTGGTCGCTATAGTATCAAATACCAAAAATTATAGGGTGTTCCGATAGCGACGTGTCATGCACGAATATGTGCCTATTTCTTGAACTGTAGGAGGATTACACTACAAATATGCAAGCAGTAATTATTTCTTAAACTGTAGGAGGCATACAATAAAAATTTACAAACGGCAATTGAAACTTAGTTCGCGTTATAAACAAGTCTAAAAAAATAAACCTGAAAATTAAAGGGTGTACCTACAGTGGCGTGATTTGCATGTATAAGGCCTATGTTTTGAACCATAATAGATAGACTCTTCAAATTTTCTATGGCCACTATAGCAAAAAATACTAAAACTTATAGGGTGTTCCGAAAGTGACGTGTTATTTGCCTTTATGTCTTTATTTCTTGAGCTATAGGAGGCGACCTCTTAAAATTTGCAGACAGTAATTAACTCTATGTTCGTTTTATAAACAAATATATAAAATTAAACCTTAAAATTAAAGGGTGTTCCGAGAGTGAATATTAATAAGTAGACTCTTGAAGTTTTTATAGTAGATGTTGTACTTCGGCATCTGTAGCAATTACTAATTACTAAAGGGTGTTCCGTCAATAACATGTTTTTCATGTATATTACCTTATTTTTTTAACCGCAATAGGTAGGCGCCTGATATTTTCATAGAAAGTGTATTACCATGGCGGTTATAACAACAATTCCTAAAATTTAAATGGTGTTACAATAGCGATACAATTTTCGCGAATATGACTTTGATATTAAAACATAAGACATGAAAAAATTAACAACTTGAATTTTTCTAGTCGTACTAAATACAGTACGGAACCCTAAGTGTGTGAGACTAACTCGCACTTGACTGATTTATTTTTTTCAATTACAGCTCTTAATTTCATTTTCTTAATGTTAAAATTTTCCATTTTTCTCCTCGATTTTTCTATTTCGTGCTTTTTTATATTTTCTTCCGCAACAGCAATGTTATTATTTATTTCTGACAATATTTTGTTACTAATATCTAGATTTTTGTGAATGCCGCTTAATATTTTCATCGACTGTTTTTTGTTTTTTTTTTTTTGTGTAGAAAATTTAGTTTTGAATGTGTTTCTAAAGAAGATTTTCTATGTCTAAGGATTTTTTTCGGTTTTGTCACTAAGAAGATATTCATTGTTTTTTATTTCTCCTTTTGACAACTCAAAATCAGATTGTACCTCAAATAGAACTTCTTCATTCATCATATTTTGAACATATTTTTTGCTGCAAAGTTTTTCACCAAATGAAGAAGCACCAGCCATTCCATTGATTACTATATGTTTGAATTCATATTCAATTGAAATATTCATTAAAAATATTTTCCGTGTTTTTACAAAAAGTCTTTCATAAATTTATGGTTCCAAAATTTTCAGAACTTTTGCTATTTATTCTGCTTTAAATATTATCAGTTTATTTATATTTGTTTTTCTTTTTACCTTGTATTTTTACTTTATCATACGTAGTATAGTAACCATGAACAAAATCGAGGTCGGGATTTCGACGGACTTATACGTTTTGAGGTCTCCTGAATTAATTTTGGCTATTTTCCCGATGATGTCTGTTGGTGGGTAGGTGGGTGTTTGGGTGGATATGTATGCCACTATTTTTGTGGAGTTTGTACAGGTCATACCGTTTGACATATCAAAATGAAATTTAGCATGTGCCTTTGGTTTATGGAGATGAAAAGCTATATAAATTTTGGGTATAATCGGGAAGGAGCAAGCCCTAGTTTACTCAACACCCCAAACTGAAAATAATTATTTTTTTCGATTCGGATATACTTTTTATGGATATATTCTTTATGTAATATATCCATAAAAATATCTGTTTCTATTGCGAATGGTAAAGTTGAGTGTAGGCCACTCCAGGTTTTATCTATTTTATTTAACATGTTTGCGTTTGCTTATTTTTATCCTTTTTACTTTGTTTATTTTATATAAAACTATTAATTACATAATATACACACTTATATTAAATCTATAAAACTATAATACAATTATTTTTAAGATTTAATAATGAAAATTATAACCTGCTTTTCAAAATAAAATATAGTGGTTGCCGGTTGCGTATACGTATTATTAATTGTTTCTCTAGTACAAAATAGTACAATGCTTTAAATAAATTAGCAGCATTGCACTAGCATTATAATTGTCTTCCAATTTGATCTAATTTCTTTATTTCAGGTAATTTTAAGTTTTTATAGGCAATTAATTGATTTGCTACTACCAAGTAGTAGCAAAGAATCAAACTTCAAATTGACATTATTATATATATGTATGTAGAAATGTTAATTAAAGCTTGAAAAGAAAATAATGCTGAACATAGGATTATTAGACCTATAATATGATTCACTTCCTGGCATATTATTTCTTTCTCTTACGTAAGAGTTACTTAATAACAATACTTTAATATATTATACATAGTTTGTTTATAAAGTTAATACTTTTTCCTTGTTTTATTAGCAATAGTTTCTAATGCTCCATTAGTTTCTTCCGCAATAACCTTCCTCACCTACCTGCGTATGATGTAAAACAAATAAATATTTTTCCATGTTGAAATTGTTGCATGCTTCCAACATTGGTTTTGTGTTCAAGCCATTTATTAAAGTTGACACCCATAGTTAGTTTAAGCTCTTACGAACAAAAAATAAGCAGTTGTTTTTCCAGAGAAAACTTTTACATTACTATTGTTACCAGCATTTTTCACACTCTTGGAATAATCACAGTAGTTTAAGTTTTTATTGAAAAACACACTTGTACAAAAAACACAGACACTAATACACTTGCTATGTGACTGATAATTTAGTATTTGTTGCAACAATTGTTTGTATATATGTATGTTTGGAACAAGAGCCCCCACGCAAACCCCTTAGGGTCTGTGAGCACATACAAAATCTCAATCTGAATCTCATAAAGAGAACAAAACATGTAAAAATTTTAAATAACTAGCATAACAGCTTTCAACAAGGTAGATTTGTGTCACTTTGCTAAATATTTAGCAAACTAATAAATTTTCTTTTTAACCACTTTTTTCGGTTGGGGGCCTTTGGTATAGAAGACCCTACAATTACAAGAGGTGCTTCAGTTATAATAAAAGTCATCAAATTGCAGAAACTACTCCCGAAGAACTAATTTAACTTGTTATTTGAGGTGATTCAATTTGACCGAAAATTGAAGCAATCCAAATAGATTTTTTTTGGCAAACAAATATTTGTAAAAATCATTTTATAAAGAAAGGATATAATTTTGTGAATAAGAATAAGTAACTGAGTATAATCGGTCTTTCATACACTGTGTAGTTATTTCTGTGTAGAATGTGCATTAGGGTTAATTACGCAGACAAACTTTACATTTAGACGACTAATATTTTGTTATAAATAAATCTTTTTAAAATTGGCTGGCGAATTTAAATAGTTTTGTAACTAGAAGCCGCAATGCTGTACGTTACATTTTTATCTTTGCAACTTTTCTCGATGCCTGATATTGAAAGGAAAACAAATTTCAAACCGTTTAGATCAGTTAGTGATAATAAAAAAGGGATTTTTATATTAATATGCTTTATTTAGGATTACAAAAGTAATGTAGTAATGCCTGAGTATAAAACGTTCTTCATAAAGATGGGCCAATTTAATTGCGCTATGAAAAAATGAAGAAGAAAACTAACTAACGTTTAGGAAATATTTTAAATTGAGACACCCTTAATTGCCAAGAATGTTAGAATAGTTCTCATTTTATACCAACTGTGTGTGTATTTAGTTTAATTTATGTATTTATGTTTAGGGAGGGGGATAGTCTTCTTAAGTGTTTGTAAGATTACGTACATAAAATTGAGCATACGTTTGTTTGTCTAACCTCTATGTACTCTCGTGTGTAATGAGGTATATAAAATAGGTATTATTTAAAGGCTTGCTCATGTATTGTGTCAAAAAATATTCCTGCTCTGACTACCCCTACATATACTACATGCACTTAATGCGGTGCACAGATATCTGAATAAAATATCACAGAGGCAAAGCTGTAGTATTTTGTTCGGCCTCCTACGGTCAAGAGGCTTGTGAGTAAGCCTCAAAAGTTGGGTACCTAGAGCAATTTTTTAAAACGTCAAAAAGTTTATTTATAACTAAAATGAGATAATAACTAAAAGAGATTACCTAGTAAGTACATTTTTTGTTGATATTACATTTTTTGTTGATATTATCAAGGACTAACTAATTTAAAAATCTTAGGTCCATTATTATAACTTGCCTTTAGCTAAAGTTAGGATTTTGTTGGAGCCAAAAAAGTTTCATTTTTCGTTATTAAAAGTAAGCTTAAACCCACTTTAAACTATCACGGACTATAAGGACAAGTTATAGCAATGAGCATTATTCTCATTATTATAAGGAAAAACTACTTATCTCCCCAACAAAATCCTAACTTTCGCTAAAGGCAAGTTATAATAATGGACCTAAGATTTTTAAATTAGTTAGTCCTTGATAATATCAACAAAAAATGTACTTACTAGGTAATCTCTTTTAGTTTGGAAGCAAATTACTATAGACAATTTTTGTTAATATTTAATTTGTTCGCATTTATTCTAGGTTGTCTTTACCGAAGTAAGTTTAAATTATATAATCAAAAACCATATCACCTTTTTGGGGAAAATAATTTTTATATTTTCTTAATGCAGAGGCTTGTAACTCCTTAACGAAACACGCTATGAGAGCAAAAAAAAAATAATAATCCGATAATAAGTAAGTATACCATGTCATAAATTCTACTATACTGCCATTACCTTCGAAATCTTTTTTTCAGTCAAGAATTATTCGACAAATCTAATTGATTTAATAATAGTATATTTTCATTCATTAAATAGTAGTTTATTAATTTAAAAGAATATTAAAAATTAATTTAAAAGGATCGATACCTTCCCATAAGAATGTATTAAGCGACATTTCTAAAATTGTTCAGGAAACGAAAAAAACGTCTCATTTAGTTATTTATTTGTGTATTTTATTGAAAGAAACAGAATACAAAACTTGACGGATAGTACAAATTTCAGGGAGCAACATTATGCCAGTGAGAAAACTCGGCGGTTGATACAATTTTATTTTCTCTCTAGTTTCCTTTGCATTCATGATAGGGCAGCTAAACCCAGGCCAAAATGTGGCGCTTAACTTCTAGTATAGTTTCACATCAAAAAGTCATTTTCGAAAAAACGCCGCTTAATACATTCTTATGGGAAGATATCGATATAATCACTATAGGGTGACATGTTTGTGAACATTTGAAAGTTTAGAAGCACCCTCAAAGGCACTTAAGCATGGAAAAGACATTAATATTGTCAAATATTGTAATACCTTTTCTACTAAATGACCACTTGATTGTGTGTTCATGTTGTTAAGCTGAACGTATGGATGGTATCTTCTAAAAGTACATTTCAACTAAGTTTTTATTTTAAAAACCAACATAGACAATGACTAAAAAAAGAGAGATTAGAAAAATATTACTCTGAAAATATTAACTCGTTTAGTTTAAATGAATAGTTTAAATGAAAGTGCAATTGAATTTAAGTTAAAAACAGTCAATATAAAAAAACCAATGTAATATAAAACAATTTTTACTGGTATTTAAAACAGAAAACTCACGAACTTAGCAAAGCTTGTACTTTAGCACTATTTTTGAACCCTATTGCGGACAGAAGAGTTTTTATATTAATATGTGCTTTATTTTTTGAGCCTTTAAGCTGGCTTTTCGATGCAGTCGCACTTTTAGAAATGCACAACAAACATGCTTAGGACAGAAGAATGAACAGATTAAAGTGGTAAAATTGTAGGAAATGAACTTTAAGAATCTAAGTTACACCGGATATTTGTGAAGGAAAATAACAAAAATGTTTTTTTTTTTGCTTATAAAGGTAAAAAAGAAGTAACACAAAGCCAGAACAATATTTAGTTTATGTATTATTATGGATAAGTCTGGGTAATATTAAAATAAACATTGTCATGTTCTACTTAATATTCCCTAATTGCCCATAAAGTTTTATAATAAAAATGCAATTAAATTGTTGGGGAAAAAGAGCTAGTTCCTATACGTATTTAAATAACAATTTAATTCCTCAAAGTAAAAATACAAATCAAATACAAATTTTATTCCATTTGCGCCTAATGTTGCGCAATAATTTTTAAAATGTCCAATTTTCAAAGATAAAAAGGTGTGTTGAAAATATCCCAGTTTTAAACCGGAAATAGGTTTTTCACTGCTTTTTCTCCACTTTCTCTTGGAAATATAATGGAATCAGGATGCTATATTACCTCCGCACAAAATTTTGTCAAAAGACAGACAGCCAGAAATGAGTTACTATTTTATTTTACAGTCAAATCCCGATAATTCGTACCCCGATAAATCGTAATTCCCTATAATTCGTAATAAACTGTCGGGCCCTTGAAAAAATCTCGTTAATTCGTAAAATTTCCATACATATTGGTCCCCTCGCTAATTCGCAATTTATTTTTTTTTTTTTCAAATAAATCTTCTTTACCTCTTATAAACCGTAATTATTTGCTAACTACCATTTATAATTCGTAATAAAAACAACAGAAACCTGAAAAGAATGATTTTTTGTTTACCGCAATTTTTTTTGCGTGGGTTTTTGCATTTGCTTGTGCGTGTGTTTATTTTCTTAAGATCGGTTTGTTAATGAATAATAAAGAAAGATGTTACAAAAAACAACAAATTTTCAAAATTCAAAAAAGAGAATTTATTATGCAAAAACCTTCAGGCAGTAAGCTAAAGCGCGAAAAACTACCTGAATATCCAGAGCTTGAAAAGTCTTTAGTTTTATGGTTTACACAGTGCCGGCATTCCGATTACTGGCCCACTACGAAACCCCGCTAAATCGAAAACCCCTATAATTCGTAAGAAATGGCCGGTCTCTTGCGATTACGAATTATCGGGATTTGGCTGTATTTATAGATTATTATGCTAATTACTCATAATGTTTTATAATAAAAATTCAATTTATTTCAATTCTTTGCTGCCTGAAAAATAAAAATTTGTTAACACGCAATATTCCATGGCTTATATCGATGTTTCTAGTTTCTTCTGTGTTAGTTGGTTGAAAGCAGTCGTGCTCTGAGAGTTGATGTTTCAGTGTTCAGTTATTTTTTATATAACATTTCGTCCAATGTTCCAAGTTTCTTTTTAAAAATCTACAATTAAAGAAAAAATGTTTAGATGTTGAATAGATAATAGTAGTAGAGACTGGATAAGGATAGAGGGAGTGGTACCTCCCACTATCCAAGCAAAACAGATTGGAATGTAACAGTAGCCGTCGTACTGAAATAGTTTTTTTCAGTTTACATGCAAGGTGCGTGCGTTTTCGAGTTAAAAGTCGCCTATACATTTCTTCCAAGTGTTTATAGTATTTTTTGTGTATGGGTGTAGCGAAGCGCATCGGGGATAGCTAGTTGTAAATAAAATCAAAAGTTGTGCATCTATTTTATTGAGATGTAACTTGGGAGCAAATTAGTATAACAATTTTTCTTGTTGCAATTTTTGGCCGATCTTAACTTCGTATTTTTGACGTGGTGTACTTATTTGTAATCATGTGTCGTGGATTTTACGTCTACTTTATTAAGGGTTCGTCTATCTAAAATAGAAAAACAATTATTTATAAAACCACATTTAACAATGAGTAAGACAATTAACACACAATTTTTGTGAATTATTTATTACATTATAAAACCAAAAAACAATATTAAGCAAAAATTTAAGTTACTAGTACCTTTGTAATCTTCGTACTTCAAAGTACTCGAGTGTGGAAGTAAGCATTTTTGGTGGAAGTACTTCCTAACTGGATTACCAACTTAACGGTTTTAACAATTCTTCAGAATTGATTACGTAATGTATATTAAGCAAAAAATGTAATGCAAATACTTTTTTCTTGGTTTTAAATAATTAAGAAAGTAACTTAGAATTTTGAAAACTTCACTTGAAATAATCAGCCATGCCACAGAGCTAAATTCCGTTCGGAAGTGGAATTGATTCCGTACTTTGTTTCTCTAGAAAACGAAAAACGAAAAATTTTTCGTAATGAAACCCCTTTTAATTTACACATAGAAATTTATATTTTTTAGCGTTTTTTAGCCGTTTATTTTATCAATTTATTCAATTACTGCTATAATTAAAGATATTTCGGGCAGTTATGTTATATTTTTATCTGACTTAGCAACACAAATTTTTTTTGTCTTTCAAAAAATTAATTTATTCAAGGATTCTCCCGTGCTTTACTTTTTTAATTGCTTGCCTTTTTACATGTTTTTCTTTGTACCTCTGTGATTTCGACATATTGAGTATTGTAATTGTTATAAATATTAAATTTATTCGAATAAATATTAAATTTATTCGAGGAAATTTAATATTAAAATGTACACAACACGGTCTAAAACTGTCAAAAACACAACACAAGCGGATGAAAATGCCTACTCTGAACCAAATAATGATGACAGCATCTCTGGTGGAGAAAGTTTGGACAACACCATTTTAGAAGCGGAAGGTGAACTTGGAAATACATCCCGTTCTTCTCCTGTCACAACATTAACTCAGCCAACCACAACTCAGCCAAACCACCAATATGAGTCTGCAGAAGTATTTTCAACATTATTGTATACAATAACTTCCCTTAAAAGTGCCATTGAAGAATTGAGACAAAATTCATGTCGAAATAACAACGAAATTAGTAGTATTCGTTCACAATTGGGAAGAAAATCGCCCATATCGTCGCCACTGCAAGGTGTAGAAAATTCCATGTATACACAAATGCCACAAATACATGAGAACATGCAGCCATCTACACCTCATTCGCAAAAGTTGCCGCCGTTAAATAAATTTCATGAATTACCGCCGTCATTAAATAATTGGAAGCAATTGCCGCCGTCTGAAAATACATTGCAACAATTACCGCCGTCATTAAATAATTGGAAGCAATTGCCGCCGTCTGAAAATACATTGCAACAATTACCGCCGTCATCAAATAATTGGCAACAATTGCCACCGTCTGCAAATAAATTCCAACAATTAGCGCCGACAATAGCAAGTGTACAAAATACACAGTCGTCAACCGAATTAAACATAACAACGTCACCAAATTACACGCCATCGACTTCATCACATTTTGTGCAAGCAAATATGCAATTTCCGCCATCAACAAATGTATACTTGCCTGAAGTTACGTATATGTCAGCCAATATGCCACATATAAGGCAGCCATCATATTCAACACATTTTTGTTCAACAACAACGCCTAATAGAATTCAACAAAGTGAATTTTTAACGAAATTGTACCATTTGCCACATTTTGACGGTAAGCCGGAAGACTGGCCAATATTTTTCGCAACCTATGAGGACACAACTATGGAATTTGGTTATTCTAACAGACAGAATTTAATAAGATTACAAAAGTCTTTACATGGCCCGGCCAAAGACTCTGTCATGTCAATGTTAATATATCCCGAAAACGTTTCTGCAATAATTGACGAACTTAAATTTAATTATGGCCGTCCGGAACTATTAATAAAATCTCAATTGGAAAAAATTAAAATGTATCCTATTGTTACTGAAGGACGCCTCGAAGGTATTTTTGGTTTAGCTACGTGCGCCAAGAATGTTGTCGCCTTTTTTAAGTCTGCAAAATGTGGCCATTATTTATTGAATCCGACCTCGCTGGAACAACTAGTTTTGAAGTTGCCCTTGTCAAAACAATACGAATGGGCAAAGTATTCGGTATCAATTTTGCCATTTCCTACAGTGGAACATTTTGCAACATGGGTTGGAGATTTAGCACGTTTTTGCAGTTATATGCCACAACGTAATACAGCGCCTACAAGTGAACGACAACAACTGGTATCACGTAGGGTTCTTCATAGCAATGAAGTTTTAACTCGTAAGGAATGTCATTACTGCAAGGGTAACCACGAACTTGCAGAATGTTAACCTTTTACAAATCTTGCAACAAATGTTAAATGGGAGCACGTAAAACGTCTTCATGTATGTTTTGCTTGCCTCCATAAGGGTCACAGTCTGATTCAGTGCCGAAAGAAGAAAATATGCGGAAATAACGGATGTACTCGTTTTCATCACCCAATTTTGCATCAAGATGTGACCACAATAATATCAGCTACAGTTCCCGAGCAATCTACTCATGTTCTGCAATGTCACGAGAACAAAAATTATAGTAAATTATTTAAAATTTTTCCTGTAATGTTACATGGTCCCAAGGGAACTTTAGCAGTATATGCGTTAATCGATGATGCATCGTCTGTATCGCTTCTTGATGAAGGTATCGCCAAGTGTTTGGGTTTAAATAACTGTTCGATGGTATGAAAATATATGTAAGACAGAAACTGGAATGAAAGTGAGTGCTGAAATTGCATCAACAAAGGATAGCAACACCAAATTTGTAATTAAAAATTTGCAGGCAGTAAAAGATTTAGATCTACCAGTGCAAAGTTTCAGAAAGGAAGATTTTGAATACATAAAACACCTGCCACTAGAAAATTACCGAAATAAAAAACCATTGATGTTAATTGGTTTGGATAACTGTCATCTGAGTGTACCTGAACAAATAGTTGAAGCCGGTTCTGGTTTGCCAGTGGCAATGGCAACCAAAATAGGTTGGGTTGCATATGGTCCAACATTAAAAACAAGTGATAATATTGCAATAGTTTGCCACATAAGCCATGGTGAAACCTTGAAAGAAATCGGAAAAATGATAGAAAGTTATTTTTCAATAGAAAATTTTGGAGTAAAGGCTACCGATTTAGTGTTGGAATCTGATGATGACAAACGAGCCAGAGATATTTTAAAAAATACAACAAAATACGTAGATTGTCAATACGAGACGGGTCTTCTTTGGAATAAGGAAAATATTGTCCTACCGGAAAGCTTTGTAATGGCCAAACAAAGATTGATAAAAACCGAGAACAAAATGGCACGAGATCCAGATTATGCTATTAACTACAAAAAAGAAATAGACAACTATATTAATAAAGGATATGCCAAATTATTGCGTTTAAATGAGTCAAAAGTAGAAAATATAAATAAAATATGGTATTTACCACACTTTGGTGTTATCAACCCGCACAAACCAGGGAAGTTGCGTATAGTGTTTGATGCCGCTGCCATGTCTTCGAACGTTTCTCTGAACTCAGCTTTACTAAAGGGTCCGGAGCATGCCAAACCCCTTCAAACTATTTTATTCCAATTTCGCCAAGGCAAAATAGCAGTAGCAGGCGATATACAGGAAATGTTTTCCCAAGTGTCTATTATCCCTGATGATCAACATTCTCAACGGTTTTTATGGCGCAACGATGATAAACCTTATCAGATTTTGACCCAGTGGAACGCCTGGTGGAAGGAATTGAAAAGGGTGGAACAATTCTCTATTCCTCGATGTTATTCAAGTTTATTACCAGTTGCTGACGATATCGAATTGCACATTTTTGTTGATGCCAGTTCCAGTGCATTTGCTGCCGTCGCATATTTGCGTGTCAAATATAAAGATGACGTGCAAATTTCGTTTGTCATGGCTAAGTCTCGTTGTGCTCCTCCAAAGGGCATGACAATACCTCGCCTTGAGCTACAAGCTGCAGTTCTTGGTTGCCGTTTAAAAACTTTAATAGAAAAAAGTCATGAGTTTAAAATCAATCGTACAACATTTTGGTCTGACTCTAAAACAGTCGTGTTATGGATCCACTCCACAGTGAGGGAATACAAACAATTTGTTGCATGCCGTATTGCGGAGATTTTAACTACAACAACGTCCGAACAATGGAGATGGTTACCTACAAAATTTAATATTGCCGATGAAGCAACTAGACCCAAACCATCTTTAGCTTTCGATTTGAATTCCGAATGGCTTACTGGTCCTGATTTTCTGAAACAGACGGAAGAATGCTGGCCAACTGACCCTCATTTTGCTGAAAATGAACATCTGCCTGATGAAGAAACTGTTAATACCACCTTAGTTTTGGAAGTGGTAAATAAATCAACTTTAGATTTAAAAAGATTTTCCAATTTTTTTAAAATGAAGCGTTATGCTGCATGGGTATTACGATTCATTAACATTTATGTTAGGAAGCGCAAGATAATGTCAATGGAACTTTCAGCCGTCGTCTAGTTCAAATAGAGGTTTATAATACAGAAAGATTGTGTCTCATAAAAGGAATGTCTTTATCAAAAACTAGTAACATATATCAGTTGACGCCCTATATTGATGATGAAATGCTACTTAGAGTCAATGGTAGAATCGACAACGCCTATTGTATGTCTAGTACAGCCCGGCGCCCTAGTATTATGCCAACAGATCACTCTGTTTCTGCAATAATTGTTAGTTATTATCACCAACGTAGGTACCATCAAAATGACCAGTTAGTAATCAATGAGGTGAGACAAAAATTTTGGATTCCGAATATTCGGTTGGTGTTGAAGAGAGTTAAGAAAGCTTGTCCAGTCTGTATACGTGATACTGCCAAGCCCGTACCTCCGCTAATGGGCCAATTGCCTTACGACCGTTTGACACCCTACGTCCGGCCATTTAGCTATGTTGGAGTAGATTACTGTGGGCCATTTTATGTGGCAATTGGTCGCAGAAGAGAGAAAAGGTGGATTGCTTTATACACATGCCTAAGTACTAGAGCTTTACATTTGGAGATAGCAGAGGATTTGTCGACTGATGCATTTTTGGTTTGTTTACGAAACTTTGTCAACCGAAGAGGAGTCCCAGTGAGAATCAGAAGCGACAATGGGACAAATTTCATTGGAGCCCAAAAGGAAATCACAGTCGAAAGTCGAATATTTGATTTCGATGAAATTCAACGTCACCTTAGTAAAGATAATATAGAATGGATATTTAACTGTCCTGCTAACCCTCATGCTGGTGGCTGTTGGGAGAGGTTAGTGCGTTGTGTGAAGCGATTACTCTGCAAAGTTTTCAAAGAGGAAGCTCCAAAGCTTGAAACTTTTAGAAGCGCTATGATTGAGGCTGAATGCATAATAAATAACAGACCATTAACACAAGTGCCTCTTGATCCAGACGCTGAGGAGGTGTTAACGCCAAATCATTTCCTTCTTGGTGGTCTGAATTCAACACAAACCCCTGGACTTAAAGACGAAAAGGTATGCTTGCGAAAACAATGCCGAATTGCGCAGAACTTGAAAGATAGAATATGGAAGAGATGGGTCCTTGAATATTTACCCCAGTTAATAACACGCCCAAAATGGAGAGAAAAGGCTCCTTCACTCATACCTGGAGACACCGTTATTATTTTGGATCCTAATCAACCAAGAAGCCAATGGAAAATGGGGAAAATCAATCAAGTCTTCTTAGGAAGAGACGGTCAGGTGCGATCAGCCGAAGTAAAAACTTCAAATGGCATGATTCGTCGACCAGCAGTAAAGCTAGCTGTACTTAATTTTAACGAATCCTCCACATAGAAAGGATTTACGGGGGAGGGAATGTTGCTGCATCACTGTTTATAATACAACACTGTACTACTACCAATCAATTTACAACGCTGTTGAAGGCACAACATAGCACATAGAACATCACGCGAAACTATAGACATTAAATTTAAAAGAAACAGTCGTTAGGCGATGATCGCTGAGCAAATATCAAAGAAAACAAGCCAAGACTAGTCAAGTAATTTTGTTAAAGGCAAACATCGAGTCATTAATTTAATTGAACTTTTGAATACTTAACATAGAATATAATTTAATAAAATAAAATTCTTATTGAAATGATATTTTCGTGCTTTACTTTTTTAATTGCTTGCCTTTTTACAGGGTTCGTCTATCTAAAATATAAAAACATTTATAAAACCACATTTAACAATGAGTAAGACAATTAACACACAATTTTTTTGAATTATTACATTATAAAACCAAAAAACAATATTAATATATCTGTGTCAATAAAAAATAATGTTTAAGTCAAGTAAAAATTTAAGTTACTAGTACCCTTGTAATCTTCGTACTTCAAAGTTCTCGAGTGTGGATGTAAGCATTTTTGGTGGAAGTACTTTCTAACTGGATTACCAACTTAACGATTTTAACAATTCTTCAGAATTGATTACGTAATGTATATTACGCAAAAAATGTAATGCAAATACTTTTTTCTTGGTTTTAAATAATTAAGAAAGTAAATTAGAATTTTGAAAATTTTATTTGAAATAATCAGCCATGTCACAGAGCTGAATTCCGTTCGGAAGTGGAATTGATTCCGTACTTTGTTTCTCTAGAAAAAGCAAAACGAAAAATTTTTCGTAATGAAACCACTTTTAATATGCTATGTGTAATTTGTATTTTTAGCGTTTTTTAGCCGTTTAAACCATTCAGGAAATCGTTTTATTAAAATTCTGCGATGTACTTTATCAATGTACTGCTGTAATTAAAGATATTTCGGGCAGTTATGTTATATTTTTATCTGACTTAGCAACACAAATTTTTTTGCCTTTCAAAAAATTAATTTATTCAAGGATTTTAGACATTTCATTCGGAATTCAAATGATTTCGTAGTTATCATTTCGCTCGGAATGGTTTTAGCTTCTATAGATTACGTTTGGTTTTAGCAAATCAAAAAAATACAAAACCACTTTTTATGTATTACATTTTGAAACATAAGAACGAATGTGATAAAACAAAAAATAGATGCTTTGAAAGATAATAAAAATTCAAGAGATACATCTTTCACCAGTTTGTAGCCCGAACAATCCGCTATACTCCTATACCCCATTATATATGCGCCAGGTTGCGACCGTGGGCACCAGAAAAATTTTTCTGACCCAAGGTCCGATATTTTCTGCACAAATTAATGAATACACAAGTTTTACAAAACCAATTATTTTCTCCACAGCTTTGCATCGTTGCTTTTTGAAGTATTTCGGCCTTTTTAATACAAATCTGAAGAAATAAAAAATACCACTTTTGGCGTATCCTGCCACTAAAAATAAAATGTGACTGAATATTGGAGTAATAAATATACAAATCATATCGAACAAATTTTTGTGTACTAAATAAAAATACTTTTAAATATTAGTTATATTTTTTACCCGATATGCCCACAAAACTATCTGGACATTTCAACAAGATACAGAGAAAGTCCATTTTGGACCACCCTGGTTGCTGTGATAATGTTGAAATAGACCAATAATATTTTGGCTCCCGAGGTACTCTGGTGTTTACTTTCAACAGAGTAATATAACTTTGAAATCGGTAACCATAAACCCTTCTTAAAATATATACCACAGTGCGGGGGCGAAAGTTTGGCGAAAGTTAACAAGTAAAAGTGCTTTATTCGGCCATGCCGAATCTTCTATACCCTTCACCACTGTGATTTTATTTATACAGACATGTACAGCATTATCCATATTGTTGACTCTTCACATACATTAAGTTGTATGAGAAAAAACTCATTACTCATGCTTTGAAGAAATAGAAGTCAGCGGCGACGCAGCTAAATGAAAACAAATTCCGTTGGCTACAATTATCGCCGTGTTGTCAGCTACTTAATGATATTGAAGACGACAGCTACATCGTAAACTACCCCCGGGGGTTCCAATTGTCACTGCAGGAATATGGCAAATGCTTTGACGCGGTTCACTCGGGGAAAATAGGGGCACCAGACGCTAGGGTTCCTAGAGCCTAAATCTGGAAGAAAAGGTCTGTGTGTTAAAACATACGGGTCCTCTTCGAGGCCCGACCAGTGCACAAAGGACTGGTACCACGGGAATCGGTGGCCCCACAGAGAGCCTATCCTCTCTGTGACTGGTTATTGGTGAGGTCCCCTTCGCGGGTGCAAGGTCGATCAAGTGTGCTGTTGCACTCTCAACAGACGGAGTTTGGATAGTCTCCAAACCCCTAAGCAAGAGGTTATAATGTGGATCTAGGCTTGCCTTGGAAAGGCTTGCCATATTATATAAATTGCTACTCATTGTGACTGTATCACACACAAAAATCGATTGGGGGCGCTACTCTACGCCTAAGTTTCACTCGGTGGTAAGACCACCGTGAGGTTAGGCCGAGTTGGCAGGTACTCACGTTAATCTTGTTCCACATCATAAATTTTGATATTGTTGTAGAAATACTTATTTTGCTTTATGAAATTAAATAACTTTTTCAAAAAATTATAAAATATTTCCTCCAGAACTTTTTGTTTGTATATGAATTTGTTATTTATAATTTTTTACATTTTCTTTTGTTGAATAAAATAAAATTGTCGCATACAAAAATAGAAATTAGCCTAAGTTAACTACAGCCACAATTTTTTTAATTTTTCGAAAATTTCTTGCAAAATTTTTTTGTAAAAATATCGTTTTGTAATTGGTTTATAACGTTTTTTGTAAATATT
This sequence comes from Phasia obesa, assembly GCA_949628195.1. Lineage (NCBI taxonomy): Eukaryota > Metazoa > Arthropoda > Insecta > Diptera > Tachinidae > Phasia > Phasia obesa. The sequence continues at coordinate 33,911,102 of OX451218.1, read as the reverse complement.
AAAAAAAAAATTAATTTTTCTATAAAGGTCTCTAATATAAATTAAAGCAGAAAAACCCTACCAACCCAAAAACAAACAAAAATCGCCCCTCGCAGGGGGTAATTGATCCCTCGAGATCTGTATGCACTCCTTGCGATCTACGTGTGACGGTCTAATATTAATTTAACAAAAAAGGCAAAAGAGAATCATTAAAGCCGAAAAAAATTAAAAAAAAACGTGAAAAAAATATAGGTTGGTGTGGTTTTTGGCCCGCAGCCTCCAAAGTAATGATCTGATTGCTGAATTCCAATACGAAAATTTTCGAAACTATGCCTGACAGATTGGTGTACTTAAATATTTTGTATCTCTTCTGGTGCCTTGGCAAATGACATTACTACCCGAACACGGACAGACGGATAGACGGACAGACAGACAGACAACGCTTAATCAACTTCTCTACGTATAAGGATCCAGAATATATATACTTTATGGGGTCGGAAATCAATATTGTAGGAATTACACACGGAATGACAAACAAACAATTTAGTTGTAGTCATGAAATTTTTATGAAAGTGTTAGTTAATTGTGTACGCAATAAACGGAATTGAGAAAATAAGGCTGCAAATACGCTGGGATGTAAGATCGTAATCAAATACGATCAAATACGAATACAATAACGATTAGCAGTGTTACCAGAAAAAAGTATACCTTTGTTTTATTATTTTCTAAAAATATACATATATAGATTTCTAAAAATATAAAATAGTTTTCTAATTTGTTTATTTAAAAAAATAAATAATAAGACAGCCCAATAAGATCAACAAAAAAAACAAGAACAAGAATAAAACCCCTAAGTATCCTTCTTGATTTTTTTAAAAAGGGTTTCCTTATTAAAATAATAAGACTTTCTTCTAAAAAAAACGAAGAAAGAGATATCCTGTAAATTTTGTTCTATTTTATTAGTTATTTAGACACTGTTTTTTCTTATTGTAGCGGGCATAGAACTACAGACTATGTTAATCTGCCTAAATCAAAAGATAAGCTGTTTGCACTAAAAAAACTTGCTGTTTGTAATAATTTACACTCTTTTATATTTTTACACTTTTTATTGTGGACATAACTTTGCTTAAGTATCATATGTCCATCTATAATTGTTTAAAATAACGTTATAGCACATATTTACCTCAAATAATATCACCTATTATGACACCCTTAAATTTCTAATTTTACATTTGTTGTTATAGCGGTTAAAGCAGTACACACAGGTGTCTATATAGACACCGTATCGACAAATTAAGTCATATATGGGGACACTCTTTAACTGTTATTTTTTATACTTCTCTTTATTGCGGACTTATCAACAAACACTTTGTGTACCTTCCAAGTGTCCTTCTACGACGCACTGTGGCACATATTTTGAGAAGGCGGCCAAAACCATTTTTTATGGTTACCGATTTCAAAGCTACTCATTTGAAAGTAAATACCAGAGTACCTCGGTAGCCAACATTATCACAGGGTGGTCCAAAATGGACTTTCTCTGCATGTTGTTAAAATTAACAAATTTTTAAATATTTTTAGTTTTTAAATGCCTATAACTTTTTTCGTTTTAAAAGATTTTGTTACAAGATAAATTTTGTATAATTATATAACTTATATTAGTTCTTAAAAAATTACGACCTTGTATGTTTCAAAAATTTTTAAACTTTTTTTTATAAAAAGGTCCATTTTGTTTTAAAAACTCCGAACTAATAGAGCTTAACTCCTTGACGTCAAACCAGGTCAAACAAATCTATCACTGGTTTGAAGTCTAAACCCTCCCCTACACTCCTATACCCCATTATATATGCACCGAGTTGCGACCTTGGGGACCAGAACAATTATTTTTATAACAATTTACGAAAAAAAGAAGATCAACAATTGGATCCTTTGATTTTTAAAAATTTAAATTTTATTAGTCGAACTATTTTATATTACATACATATGAAATTTATAGTCGAGCTTAAGTCGTTCGAATGTTGGAATAAAACAAATAAACAAAAGTAGCTTTCATTGCTAACTGAAGGTTGGCTGGAGCAACAACAAACATAAGGTGGTAAATATTAAAGTAAAAATATTCAACAAGAGGGAAGCTTAAGGTAGTGGTAGACTTTGTTCTCACCAACTGACGATTGATAATTGAATACAAGTTTTCTCGTATTCCTTTATCTGGGTTTGGTTCGTTAAATAGATAATGCTTACAGCTAAACATTACCCTAAGTAGATAGATATGAAGAGTGCTGATGACGGACGTAGCTGTCTAGAAAATGTGCATTCCGCTCTGCTGGTGTCTAAAAATTAAATTTTCCCAATTTTTCTTTAATACTATCACCTAATTTATAATTTAATTATCTCTTTCTTAGAGAGAACAAAACTAACTTAAGCTTGACTATAAATTTCATATGTATTGGATCCTTTGCTTAGCACAGTGGGATGGTTTATGTTGTGGGGAGCCATACTAAATTTTATCCAGAACAAAGGAAGCTAACTGCTATATAGCAGTGTTACAAGAAGCCTTTCTTCACTTTCAGAACAGTTTTGGAAGCTTACAGTTGATGATGCACCAATTCATACTGCCCGGGTGGTAAAGTTATGGCTGCGTGGTCAAAATGCCTCATCTAACATTAACATTATTGAAAATGTTTGGGGATGGCTCGCTCATAAAATGTATACTTCTGAAAAGCAGTCTGCTTCTAAAGAGAAACTTACTGAAGACGTTAAATTGACTTGGTTTACCATTTCGATCGATCCAATCGAATTTACAAAACAATCTGTAAAATGGATTCTCTACGCATTATGAAAAATGCTTTAAAATGTTCACATTTTATTAAAAAGTAAATAAAATTAAAAAAAAAATTATTGCAAACTATACATAAACAGGTTTTTTATTGTAGAATCCTACTCATGTGACCAAATTTTGAATGCATTTTTTTACTTGGTTGTTTAAAAATACCTTTAAATAAAAATAAAAATTAAGTTCGTAACGTTTTTTTGTGTAAAATCTATAACCTTAAAAAAATTGTGTTAGAGTACCTTATTATATAATAAAAGTGTAACAGGACCATTTCTGTACATGAAATATTTTTTTTTTAAATTTCAAAAATGGGAATTAATTCATGGTGACTTCTCTGTGTTTAATTTTTGGACTTTTTGCTCAATATGACTTCGATAGAGCAAGCCTCGAATTTAGTAAAAAAATTGGTGGAATAGGTTCTCCCCATACAAAATATTTAATAATCTGTTATGTAGAAAGCTATAACACGAAGAGTCTTCAAATTTTGTATTCGTCAATTTGAAGTGGGGATTTGAAATTGTGTGGAAAAGTGAAGCGGTAGGTACGGTGGAAGGGGTACTCTCCATATAAAGTAATTAATAATTATGTGCAAAAATTGCAAATTGATTCGAGGTAGCTTTCTCCGTTTCTAATTTTTGCTTAATGAAGAAAAATGTATGTATTTTTATTTATATCTTATTGCGGTTTTATTTGTTAAATTTATATTTTTATTAAAAAAATATGTATAAAATTAAAAAAATCCAAATCTTAACAATTATCATCATCATCACCAAGATAGCTTACAATCTGGACAAAATCCACTAAATTACTTATAAAGGGTTACACATGAAAATAAATTAAGAATAATTACACATAAAAACAAAAACGAATATATTATGTTATACTATCCCGAGGTTCAAGGTTGTTTATTATATTATTAATTTTCACTTCAGAAAGCACCGAAAACTAATTCTTAAAACAACGAAAATTTTAGTGATGTGGGATTGATAATATAACAATTTATTCGGTTCACACAACTTTAATTTTTCCAATTGCCTTCCATTTTTGACATCGACGCGGAGGGGACAACTAGTCATGAACATATACACAACGTTAATTCTAATTAACATGGAATCGTGTACGTTGGTCATTTGACCCAGTTACAAATTTCAAGTGTGTGTTAAAAAAAAATTAAGATTAAATGTGAAACAAAAATCGAATTTTTCAGCAATCTGTTGTAGTTGCTTGTAGCATTTATATTTACTGGTCAGTTGTATGGTTGCAGCTACAAAACATTATTTTCTGTTGTTAGTCATTATGGCTATGCTACGTTGTCGTGTAAAGTCGTTGTCTACTCATAATGAGTATGATGACGATGCTGCAATTTTCTTGTTATTATTCCTGCACTTTTTATTGATTCGATAATGTGAGGGTTGTTAGCTGTTGTAATAGCTGGACAGTAATTTGCAAGGGTTGCATTTTAGCGTAATATAATCCTGCTTCATGAAAAGGGCATAAATTCATAACGATATATGATTGCTTTATTTTAACTTGACCTACCGCAACAATAACTTTTTTAAAACCGAGCAACAGGATTTAAAATGCTTGATGTGGTATTGCTTTTAGTATTCAGCAATAAAAATACATAACTGCACTTTACCAGTGGGTACGCTGTGGGTCCCTTGGCTACCTCTATGTGTATTGCTTTCTATTAAGGTCTCTAATACAAATCAAAGCAGAAAAACCCAATCTAAAAACAAACAAAAATTCCCCTCGCAGGGGGTTATTGATCCCCCGAAATCTGTATGCACTCTTTGCGATCTACCTGTCGCAGTCTAATATTTGTTTGACAAAAAAAAGCAAAACAGAATCATTAAAGCCGAAAAAAATTAAAAAAAAAACGTGAAAAAAATATAGGTGGGCGTGGCTTTTAGCCCGCAGCCACCAAAGGAATGATCCGATGTTGCTGAATTGCAATACCAAAATTTTCGAAACTATGCCTGACAGAATGGTGTGCTTAATTTCTTTGTATCTCTTGTGGTGCTTTGGCAAATGACATTACAACACCAACACGGACAGACGCATAGACGGACAGACGGACATCGCTTAATCAACTTCTCTATGTATAAGGATCCAGAATATATATATACTTTATGGGATCGGAAATGAATATTGTAGAAATTACATACGGAATGACAAACTTAGATATACCCTTTCCACCTGTGGTGAAGGGTATAAACACTTATTGCTGTAATATTTAAGACATTAAAAACTGTTTTAAGCACGGTTTATCACTTCACTTCACTTTAAAAATTAAAATGTATTTTAAACCCTGCATAACTTTCTTTATTGTCTGTCGAAAATAAAGACCAAAGTCTCACCTACGAAACAGAAAAAACCGAGTATGAAAATTAGAATCCAATCAAAAGTTATGGATTTTTTACCGCCTTCTCGAGAAATGGTCCACTTTGCGTCGTGGAGTTTTAAGGAATGGTCGAGAATCATATCCATTACTAATAAAAATATGTTATGAATAGTTTAAATGGCTATAAATTACTTAAAATATCAATTCCACATACCAATTTGAAAATAGTTTTATTCCGAAAAATTTTTCGGTTTTACGTTTTCTATATAAGCAAAATTGGAAATCATTTCACTTTCAAACGAAATATAGCTCTGGAACATGGGTAATTGTTTTGCCACATTCTTTTTTTTTCGTTTTGTATTATTTTCGATTTAAAGTAAACGAACGGAATCTATAGTGGCTAAAACCATTCCGATCGGAATGGCTACTACGGAATTATTTCAATTCCGAACGGAATTTGTGACATGCCTGAATGACTAATTTTTTTTAAATATTTTTAAGGCATTCTCTTTTAAATTATAAGAATTAGTTCTATTACAAATTACTTTTTTTTTCAAGTTTAATGTAATGTGTTTTGTAATCGAGTAACAGAATTTGGAAATCCCAAAAGTAAGCCATTATGTAGCAAGTACTTACTTTAGTAATGCCTAATTTTTTGCTGGGATAGGTTTGACTCCAATATGTAAAGTTTAAATAGAGGCTATTTTTTTAAAAATTCATTTTAAATTCATACAAAACTAAAAAATCAGACTTAACCACTTTTTCCTTATTGCCACAGATATTAATATAATTTTTGGTGTTTACTTCAACGCAACTTTGTAACTTGTGTTGATGTTTGCTGTGTCTTCTTTTAAATTCGTCCTTTTGTTTGTCTTTTCTTGAATTCCCAAACTCTCAATTTTGTATCTTTGCTGTGTCCAGTATTTTAACACTTGTAATGTGTTTTGTTTGGAAAATATTTACCTATAGAGAAATTTGATTTGTTCTCTACTTTTAAGAAACATTACAAAAGAAAAATTTTAAAATTTTGCATGAAAAGTCGCTTTTATGATTATATGACCCCTACTACTTTTAGAGTGGATTTTTGTTTTTTTTACAATACCATATGGTATTAACAATTATCAGGTTGTGCTAACATAAATTATGAAATTTCCTTTATTTTGGATATAACGATTACAAAAATCCTATTTAACAAGGTGTGCAAATAATATAAGACACTGTATTCAATAATTTTACCTGAATTTGTAAACTCGTCTGGTAATAGTAAAATGACTATTACCTTTACGAGGTGGCATCAAAATTCTCGATAAATAATGACGACAATTAGGCCTTGTTAAAATAAAAGACACTGTATTTAATAAATAAACTATTCTATAAAAGTATTCCTTTGTCTTCACTCACGAAATTAATATCTTCTTCTATTGACTTTGCGCTCTACAAACAAAATGTAAATAGATGGAATCAGAGTGATTTAGATACAAGATACAAGAGTGAACGTTACATATTAGAAAAAGCGAGTTGTAATATTTATTCACATACAACGCAAATGTTAAAGCAATTCAAAAAAAAAAAAAAAAACGAAAAAGCATATAAGCATTACGTAACTAGTTTTATAGCTCAAGCTTATTGCTTCGCTGGTATTCCGATATGTTTTGATTGATTCCACAAAACTAAAAAGCCATGTTGTCTAAATAAGCATAACGATTTGAAGCCGTTTCATTTAACTAATATTTTGATTTTGTACTTGGACAATAACTCAATATTTCATTATCATATATCACACATAGGCATACTGCATTATTTAAATAATGCAGTAAAATTTTGGATTTTACTGTTTACTGAAAAAAATTACAACAACCAGTCAATTTTTTTACTGGTTACTTTTACTTGTTACTGAAATTTTTTTCAGTAACCAGTAAACTTTTACTGGTTACTGCTATACATAATGCATTAAAAATATACTGCAGTATGCCCTAGTATGATTCATATTATATTTGAGTATTCAAACGGTCGTTCTAAAGTCATGTGTCATAAAATAATAAAACGAAAAAATATTACTGGAGTGAACAACCGTTGTAATTTAATGTGTTATTTTTAATTAATTTATTTTTAATAATAATTTCTGCTTTTCGATTTGTTTGGCGGCAGCTTGTTTTTACCATCGCCGGCCTAACTTAATAGCTTTAACCACTTAACTCCGAATTCTGTTGCTAATTTATGACAAAACAATAAACATATGTAGAAAAGTCTTTTTTTATGACTTTTTTACACACAAACCAACAACAATTTTTTAAAACTGTTTTAAAATATTATGACATTATGACAATATGACTCGATAAGGCACCGTTTGAATACCCCATAATATATTTTACATTTTACGCAATTTGTACCTACTTGTAATTTAGGATTTATAATTTTACACAAATTGTTTTATTTACGTTTTCCAAAGGTGAGCTATCATCAATACATATAAAATTACCACATCTGTACATGAAATATTTGGTTTTTAATTTTGTTGCTGGCGCAGTTAGTAATCGAAATATAATACAAAACAGCAATTTTTAGTAGTTTTGTCTATCTGTGTGTGTTCGAATCACGCAAAAACTGCTGGATGAATTTTAATAAAATTGTGTAAGGAGGTACCTTGGTCTCTTGATTTAAATATAGGATACTTCCGCAAAAATATTTGATTTCCAAGACACGCAGCTAGTTTAACAATATATCCCTTTATTGTCCACTTTATTTCTAATCCCTAGAATTTTCGCACGAGTTTACTCCTTAACCGTTTAGGTAGCAAACCCTAAATTATTTTACTAATATCAAACAAACATTAATCTCTCTGTTCCCAAGTGTATATATTCATAAGGACCACTAACTAACAACACAGAGATCAGTCGTAAGCAAAGACAAACCTATTCTACTTAATTCCTAAACAATTCCTTTTCTATTTCAGTTTATTATATCCTCACATAAAGTTCACACTCAGATATTAAAACAGATTTATACTATTATCGAGAAGTGGACTGTTATCAGAATTACTTTTAACGTAACATTACTCATTTACACTTTTTTACATTATTTGCAAACATTTAAACACACATTTCAACAAAAGTATTAAAAAACAATGATCAATTTTATTTGGTTGAACAATGGCTTAACTTTTATAATAATTAAGCTTGAAACAAAATTTGACTTACCACCTTCAAACTATAGTTGAAATAAATGCTTTTTAAAAAAACTCTAATAATGTTTTGTGTTCAATTGTGATAGATTTCCTTTTACTTATTCTTTTATGCTCCTTTTTTCTATCTGCAATTATTAAACAAGTCAAGTGTTACTGAGTACAACAACTTTTTAATTAAAAGAAGGTAATTTTTTATTTGCACAAAATAAGTATTCTACAACAAAAACTTTTATTATAAATTTGTTTAAATGAATTTCTCATCTCTAGGGAATTTTGTATTTATTGCAATTATTCTTCTTCTTTTACTTTTTTTACTTTCCACTAATAACACTAGATAATTCCGGCTAAGCAAATACAATACCGAAAGGTAAAAACCAAAAAAAAAACAAATAATAATAAATTTGTTAAAAGAGAACAACACTTAATTGGAGCTTCGAGAAATGTAGAAACTTTTTGAAGAAACTAATGGAAACCAAATTTTAAATACGAACAAGGTAGTTTTTTTTTGGTTTCGTAACCAAAGGGTAAAAAGGTAAAAAAACATTCAGTTAATTTTTTAGTTGCACTGTTTATTGACACATTACTGAATTGTTAAAGTAAAGCTTAAATTCGTTTATCCTCTCTGACTTCCAGTAGAGTTGATGAAATATTTTTTACAAATTGTTTAAAGCAACTGTGGTGAGCATTAGTTTTAGTTTTAAGAAACTGTAGTGAGCATTCGTCCTAATGCCATTGGTGAGGATGGTGTATGTATACGTTTTTTAAAAATAATTCTCCCGTATGTTGTGGGAGCAATTACCCATATTATTAATCACTGCTTTACTACTTCAACTTTTCCAAAAGTGTGCAAGATTGGTAAAATTATACCAGTGGCAAAAACAAACTCCCGAATGACCCAAGTGGTTTCAGCCCATAAGTATACTTTCTGTTCTTGGAAAAGTGTCTCGTCAAATGATTGATTTCATTAATGTGAATGGTCTGCTATCTCCCCTACAATCAGGGTTTCGTTCTAGCCATAGTTGTACAACCGCAACACTAAAAGTACTTGATGATATAAGACCAGCATATGATATGGGTAATTTATCGTTGATGTGCTTGTTGGATTTTTCAAAGGCCTTTGACAGAGTTGATCATTCACTTCTTTACAGAAAACTGGAATGCTTTCATATCAACTCGTCATTACATAGGAGTACCAAACATTGCGTAAGTTATGATTAACCTCAATTTATACACCTTATGAAGTCAATAAACGACTTGTTATACAACTACTTCTACCTCTTATAACTAGTTTTGCTGAGGTGTAGAGCAAATTGGACTCGTCCTCACTGCATAAGCTGCAAGTCTTTCATTCGGATGGTCATCTAGAGGTGTTACTTTAGTACTACCTTCATAGATACAACTACTTAAACACTAGCAGACTTTTCTTAGTCAATGCCATATAACTATGGAATTCATTACCTGCAAAATTAAAATAACTGTTGAAAGACAGAACTTTAAAAAAACATTTACGAAATATGTTACGCAAAATAACTAACCTTGCACTTTATCTTTCTTTATTTTTTCTACTTTTATTTCATTGACTGAATGACCTGTATTTTATTATATTTTTAATTGAATCATCATAAAAATTATGTGTTTATTAATTGTAAATTTAGATACAATTATTGTAATTTTTGACCTTTTGACTAATTTTATAATTAAGTTTTAACGCTCTAGGTCTTTTTTATAAAAATATTGTAATTAATTTTATTTTTATAATCGATATTTCGCTACACCATTGGGTAGCATCTTCAGGAATTAAAAAATAGTTATATAATATTAAATTGAATGAAAAAATTAAAATGATTGAAAAAACTTTTTGTCAATCAAATTTAAAAAATTAACATTTCAAAAACATTCAAAAACAAAATTTTTAAAAGCAAATAAAATGTTACTACGAATGATAAAAAACATTTTTAAACCTATTCATTTTTACATAGAATTTCTTATATTAAAAATGTTTAAACAGTTTTTAGAAAAACCAAAATAATTTCACATTTATACATATATGTACATAAATTACACCGGAAAAGTTACAAAGAATTAAAGATTATATTATACTATTATTTTTTATGTACTAAATGTCTATAATTCTGTGCAACATTTTAGGTATCTGCTTTAAAATTTATTCTTTCTTCAATCGGAACTTTAATTATTTGTAACATTTCTAACATATAACGACGTTTATAATTATTTTCCAAATTTAGAATTGATACATTTTCAAAGTTGGGATAGTGATTAATTTTTGAACAGTGGGAAGACAATGCTGTTTTTTGTAAACTAATGTTATCCCTGTATCGCTGGTCTGATTTATGTCCAGCTATTCTCGTTTTCAGTTTATTCTTCGTTGTACCGACATATACTTTATTACAGTTCTCTTTGTCATTTCCCTTACAAGGTATTTTATACACTAAATTTGACATATCTAATTTTTCTATTTTATCTTTTGGCTTGCTAAATAATCTATTTAATGTATTATACGTTCTATATGCCATCTTGTATTTAACTATATCAAATATTTTTTATTTCTCAATCGTTCAGATAAAACTGGTACATAAGTTATGGATTTATATATCTTTGGTTCTCTCTCATTTATTGTATTTGAATTTCTATTACTTTTGTATTGCCTTATTAATCTATTAATTAGCTGAATTGGGAAATTGTTTTCGCTTAATATCTTTTTAATTTCATCTATATTCTTTTTGTGGAATTCTCTGTCACTAATGGTTAACACTCTTTCTATGAAATTTTTTGCTGTATTTATAATTATTCGTTTATTTTGTTTAGAATAATAATTAATAATTCTACCCGAAGCTGTGGGTTTTTGATACCAATCCATAATCAATTTGTTGTTCTTTCTAATTATTAAGGTATCTAAATATGGAAGTTTTGAATCGCATTCCTTCTCTATTGTAAATTTAATGCAATTATCAAATTCATTAAATGTTTGCAGCATATTGTTAACAGCTGGTTCAGAAATTACACAAAACAAATCATCTACATAAGATTATCAAAACAAAAGCGGCAATAACATTTCTCATTCGATGCAGAAACGGAGGCGTCACTCCTAAATTTATTGCAAATGCAACAAAAAATGTTTTAAATATCTTCAACACAAAGAAAGTGACAACAATACAACAAATAATTAAAAATATACGCAAGTTTGCACATCAAAATTTTAAAATTAACTTTAAAAGAAAAACATGAACTATTGAAACATTTTCAAAGTGAAGTTATAGTGATTAAAAGAAATTTAAGAAAATATTTCACAGAAGATGAAATGAACGAATTTTTGTGGTATGAAGACAAATTGGCAGATTCATTGAGAGAAAAGGTAACAAGATTACACAATAAGAAATTTAATTGTCTTTATGAACAACAAAAAAAGGAATTTGGAATTAAATTTAATAAAAAATGGTTTGTCAATAAGACTGACTTAGACATTCCAACGGACGTAAAATGGATTCTTTCATTAGGACATAAACTTGTAAATTTAGATATTTATTATTGTGGTTGCTGTTATAATTATTATTGCTATTATTATAATTATTAGTTTTTCCCATTACTCTTTTTGTTATATTTTTTGGACGATAAAAGAATTTTATTCTTAAAGTCCTAAAAACTAATAACTACTTTAGGACAAATTTTTCATATGAAATTGTAAATAAAGTAGACTTAATTTATTATAAAGAATATCCCTATATAAAGGGTGATCCGTTTCTAGGTACTTTTTTCAATAGACTTTTTTTGCGAGATCACGTGTGAGTTGTTGATATTGTTTGGCATTTCATAATGGAAAGACTTACGCCTGAATCGCTTCACTCTATGGGCTCTTAAAAATTTCAAAAAGATTCGACGTTTTCGATCAAATTTTGTTTAGCGATGAGGCCCATTTCTGGCTCAATGGGTATGTAAACAAAAAAAATTGCCGCATTTGGGACGAAGAGCAACCTGAAGAAATTCAAGAGCTGCCTCTTCATCCACAAAAAACAACGGTTTGGTGTGATTTGTGATCCGGTGGAATCATCGGTCCATATTTCTTAAAAAGTGATGCCGGTGCGAACGTGGCCGTCAATGACGACCGTTATCGTGCCATGGTAACCGACTATTTGATGCCTGAAATTGAAGCTCTATTTCCCACACATCGCGTCAATCAATGGATTTATTGAGAGAACATTTCGGTGAGCACATATTTTAACGTTTTGGGCCGGCCGATTGGCCACCAAGATCATGTGATTTCACACCGTTAGACTTTTTCCTGTGGGTATATGTAAAGTCTATAGTTTATGCGAACAAACCCGCTTCATTCGCCAGTTACCAGTCGAAAAGTTCCAACGAGTCATCGAAAATTGGACTCAACGGATGGACCATTTGCGACGTAGCAACAGCTAACATTTGATAGAAATAATCTCCAAAAAATAAATGCGAAAGAATGTTCTTTCAAATGATAATAAACATTTTCCATTAAATTTGAAATTTCTGTGTTTTTTTCCTTCAAGTGTAGGGAACCTCGAAATGGATCACCTCTTACAAGACCTTGTGTATGTATATCATTTGAAAAAGTGTTTTAAAGAATGTTATTATGTTTCTATAACATACAATGATATCTGCAACAGCATATGCCGCAAAATCTTCCAAAATCTATTGATAGTTATGCCCCCTCAGACCAAAAGCCACAGGAAAAGTTACCACTGAGGAAGCATTTTTTCTCTTGGTAAATCTGTATTGGATTTTGCAAACGTCACATGCAAAAATTTTGTTCGATTACAAATCAGTTTAAGTGAATACTCCTCATTACTAAAAAAAATTTCATTCGGCAGACAGACGCTGTTGATGATTCCTTTACTTCTATTCTTAAACGATTTATAACTCGGTGTGATGATTCTAGAATCCGGTATTAAGTTGCATGCAAATTCCGCAGAAGCTGTCGCATCAACGAATCGACTGTAGATGGAAATAGTTTACTAATGATACATTTCTTACAAAATAATTTTCTTCTCATTTACGTTATTTGTATTTAAATATTATTTGCTATATTAAAACTAAGTTCCCTTTAAGTTACAAATTTCTTTAAACAAACATCAAATTTAACTGTTAAATGAATGCCAAATGTGGCCCTAATGCAATAGTAAGTGTTAGCAAGAGCTTAATTACGTGTAACCACAAGTAATTACTGTAGTTGTCGCATTTACTGTTTCATATATTTAAGTCTACTGCTTGTCAACGTTACTTATTATTACTGCATAACTTCTCTCCATTTCTCAGAAGTGTTTTGTTAGCTAACAAAAAATCTGTATAATAATTATCCTCGAAAAACGGTTCATTGCATCTCCGCAGACTTCTGTTTAAATTTTTGTATTTGTGCCAAGTTTTTTACATACTCATACATACATAAATATGTATGTATATAAATAAGTCGCCTTAGTCATTTACTTTTTATTTAAATTCTTACATAAATATATATAATAAAATAGTAACTTTTTTCTGTCTGTGATGATGTCTAGATGAATTTTAATGCGAACGTCAAGGAAAAACAGACAGACGGAAGTGAGTTACTATTTTTTTATATGTATATATTTGTGCGAGTTTGTAATTTCCTATTCGGAAAAAAGCAATAAAAAATTTAAAAGTGAATTCACTATTGCAATATTTCCAGAAAAAAAAAACAAAAAAAGAATAAAATGTTTGAAGATTTGCAATCTGATCTGCTACTCTAAACCGAGATTTCATTTTTTTCAGAATAAGAAGCAAAGGAGCATGTGTTCTCAATATATGATAATTCAGTTGGAAAATCATAACTAGGACCATCATGTATGTATGTTTAAATCTGAAGTATCTTTTCAGATTACAACCACTCACAGGCAGCTCTCATTTCCTAAAATATATAATATTTGCTGGTTACTTAAATCTGGGCTTGCTGAGGGGTCTATTTATAACATAGTTGGGGTAGTGCCCTAATTTTGAAATCTTCACTCATACCGAGTAATATTGACAAATTATTGCATTCATTTTTTTGATTTTTAGTGATGATTTCAAAATTTGCAGCCTCAATCAACATTAGTGATAATGAGTTAAAAAATCTTTGCACTAAAATTTAATTATTAATACTGCAACTTGTTTTTCTTCACGCAAGTTGATTGCAACGTAGAAATTTTGCACTCAATTTGATTTATTATATTTTTGCACTAATTCAATAGTGAAGAAAATTTATTTAATTTTTAGTTTAACAAGATTTTTATAATTCACTAAACAAAATGGATGTATAAAAAATAGTAAAATTCTACAAATTATTTGTTTCAAAGAAAACAAGCATTTCAAAACTGCTATCACACTGTTTCTTCTATGTTTCTTCTTATGATGGTTTACCATTCCACTAAATGAAAACAAACACGCCACTGGTGCAGAAGAAAGCAAAGGCGTGTTGAATATAAAAACATTTGCCTAATTACAGGATATTTGTTAAGACAAAGCAATTCAGTCTTATAATCCAGTAGAGAAGTATTTAATTTTATTTGTATGCCACCACTTTGTTCTACTGTTGCATGCTCCAATATCAAAGGTATTAGAAGACTAGTTATTTAAACGATCGTTCATTTACTTTGTAAATTGCACTAAAGTCTAGGAATCCAACTTCCGCAACACTTTTCGAACTGACATTCAAAAAATTTGTATGTTATTGTTATTTAGTATTAATTATTAATTTGTTAACATTATATACCTTGTTTCAATACTAAATAAAAAATTATTTACGTTAAATAAAATTTTTTTATTTTATGTAAAATAAGAGAAAATTTCAATATTTAATAAAAATGAATTTATTTCAAAATTTCCATGACGAATCATTTTTGAAAGTTTTCGTGAGAGTGTGAATAAATGCAGCTTTTTATTGATTGCAAGTAAAAAATTTACCCCAATAGAGTGAATGAAGAATTTTTGCACTAAAGCTGCGTTGGGTGGTAGTGCAACCATTTGCACTACGACTAAATTCTTTTGATTGTTAGTGAAGATTTGCAGATTATCATTAAACTGAAAAAAAAAATAGTGCAATCATTTTTTTTTTTTTTTGTTATATGATTTAGTGGTAGTGCAATGCCGATTTCAATCAAAATTAATGCACTACCCCTATCTATGATTTATAATAAATGACATAATTATTACGAGTTGTTCTTGTTTGAAAGAAATAGAAAGAATAAAAATATATACACATATAACATACAATGAAATTTATAGTCAAGCTTAAGTTCGTTTTTATTCTCTCTAAGAAAGAATTAATTAAACTACAAATTAGTTGATAATATTAAAGAAAAATTGGGAAAATTTAGTGTTTTTTTAGACACCAGCAGGAGCGGAATACATATTTTCTAGACAGCCACGTCCGTCATCAGCACTCTTGTATCTACTTAAGGGTAGTGTTTAGTTGTATGAATCATCTATTTAACTAACCAAACCCAGTTAAAGGAATACGAGAAAACTTGTATTCAATTATCAATCGTCAGATGGTGAGAACGAAGTCTACCACTACCTTAACCTTTCCTCTTGTTGAATATTTTTATTTTTAATAATATTATCACCTTATGAAGCAAAAACAACAAAATATAAGGTGGTAGATATTAAAAGTAAAAATATTCAACAAGAGGGAAGCTTAAGTAGACTTCGTTCTTACCAACTGACGACTGATAATTGAATACAAGTTTTCTCGTATTCCTTTATCTGGGTTTGGTTGGTTAAATAGATGATGCTTACAACTAAACACTACCCTAAGTAGATTAGATACAAGAGTGCTGATGACGGACGTTCTGTCTATAAAATGTGCATTCCGCTCCTGCTGGTGTCTAAATAAAAATTAAATTAATAGAGCTTAATAGAGCTTGACCAATAAAAAAACCAAAAAACTTAAAGAATTTGTTACCTTTCTGATTTGATTTTAAATGTTTTTTTGTATATTAAACTTTATTTTAATAAAAAAAGTTTTTCTTTAAAAATTCCTTGTATGCTCGCTTTGTCTCCAAATTTAAACTATTTTGTACGAACGAACCTCCTAGTATTGTTTTGCTTAAGATTTTTTGTTCTTTATCATCATGTTCGGTAGCAGCAATTTTAACTATTTATTGTACTAATTGTAGTGCAAAAAATTTATATACTTTTTGGCACAAATTTGTTCTTTAAATGGTTGGCTTTAATCAGGCTAATAACTAGTGATTTAAATTTTTTTTTTGTTTTTCATGAAAATAATGTTGTTTTTTAAGTACAATTTTCAATTTGTGCTTGGTGGCTGGTTGGTTGGTGGCAATAAACACGAACACTAACAGAAACAAAAACAAAAAAACAATTCTCTTGTTTTAAAATTGGCTGAAATGTATAAAAATGTGCTTTTATTGCACCAATAGTTACCAGCAATATATAAGCTTTAGCTGCTAATTTTTATGTTGTTGCTTAGAAATTAAATTTTTAATTTTAATTTTGTTATGTAATGTTACACTTGGCATTTGCTAGTTTAAAGTTAACAAAAATATATATTCTAAAATTTTTATTTATATTTGTGAAAGGACTTTTTTGTAATGTTTTATATAAAACTTTTGTTTAGTATAGCAAAATAAGTGTGCAAGTGTTTGTGCGTTCATATTGTTAATTTAAAATTTTACTAGAGCGGAAAAATAACTCAGGGTGTATCGTGTGCTAAATTAAGTTATTTTTATCGGTTCCATTGAATACATTTTTTCTTTATTCATTTGTGTTGTTTATTTGAGTTGGCTGATTTTGTGTTTGAGGGTTTAGGTTTGGTTAGTTTACTATGTTGTTGGCTGTTGGCCTTTTTTGTTTCTTTTAACTGTTATTTTTTTGTACTTCCCCCAATAGTTTGTATGTTTTCTCATTAAGCTAATTTTTTACTTTCTTATCATAAATAATAAATCTTAATATATAAATTTTAGTATATAAATCAGTTGATTGCTAGTCAGACTTCGTATTATGTTTAATATACAACATTAAAAGTACAAGATTTTACTTTTTTACACTTCTTTAATGGGGCTCCTTAACATTTTTTATTTTATGTAGTTATTACTCAGATAAGCACATAAGCGTCACAATCACGACCTCTATGGTAACGCCCTTTAAAAATATTATAATGGTTTAGATTAAAAAAAATAAACTGACAAGCGTGTATAATGTTTTCCTTAACGTCAGTAAGTTTTCTGTCTCTCATTGCAAGTACTGTATGCATTGTATGTGTGTTTTGAATAATAGTCTAGAAAAAATTGTAAAACAAAACCACATAAACTTGTAACTTTTTTATTAAAAGAAACTAGAATTATGTACTTTTGGTGAATACTTGCTGAACCAAACCTTGCATAAAAATGAGGAGAGCATGTTCTTATAGTACTGTCAAAGATAAATATGTATTTACAAGACTACGTGGGCGGTTCAAGAGCATCCCTAACAGATGTCAAGATAGAATCTATTTAAGAAATGAAAATTTTTGATAAACTGTACATTATTAAAACAAGTTTTAAAGTGTCATTATATTATATGGGATATGTTTCCTAAATATAGTAATAGGTTGGGGCAAAAAGAAATCCACATTATTTTTTGTAGTGATCGATATCTTGTAAAGTATCGATCAAACCATTAAAAATTTATGTTCGTTGTCAAGGTGACAACGAAACTAAAAAAATTATTTTACTGTTTTTTGTGTTAAAAATGGTAATAAACAAAGAGAAAAATCGGTACATTCTACAGTTTTTTTATCTTAATACAAAATAATAAAAAATAATCTTTACAAGAATATAAAATTAAGGTTATCGATTAGTGTGTTACATTTTTCAAAATTTTTACTATCACAGCTCTATGTGGAATCCCTCACTCACAAAATTTACCAGTGCAGAAACAACCGGCGAAGATTCAGAATGTCAAAAACGTTGTTTTTATTTTTCTCGGTTGTAAGGATTCTCTTTTGATTTTTTTGTTAAATAAATACGACCGCGACAAGTAGATCTCAAGGAGTGCATACAGTTCTGGGGGGATCAATAATCCTCTGCGAGGGCGACTATTTGTTTGTTTTTAGGCTTGTAAGGTTTTTCTGCTTTGATTTTTATTAAAGGCCTTTAAAGGAAGCAATACACATAGAGGTAGCCAATAGACGCACAGGATGCCCACTGAAGCAGAACCAGAAGCAAACAAAAGACACATAATCAATTTTATAAAAAATGTTAACCAAAAAATTAAAAAAAATCGAAAAAATTTTCCAAAAACTTTCAAACAAATTTGTACCAAAATATTTCCAATAAAAATGTTAATAAAAATTAAAAAAAAAAATTTCTAAATATTTTACAAAACCTTTTTTCTAAAAAATGTTCTACAAAATTTTCCAAAAAACTTTCTATAAAATTTTTACAAAAAATTTTAAAAAAATTTTCTATAAAATTTCCAAAAAATTTCTATAAATTTTTCAAAAATTTTTCTATAAAATTTTTACAAAATATTTTCTATAATATTTGTACACAAAATTTTCGATAAAATCTCAACACAAAATTGTCAATAAAATTATTAGAAAAAAATTTGCAATATAATTGTTTAAAAATATTTTCTATAAAATATTAACAAAAGAAAATTCTATAAAATTTTAACAAAAGAAAATTCTTTAAAATTTTACAAAAAAGTTTTCTATAAAATTTTTACATGGCTAGGCATTTCAGATGTTAATATATATCGTATACGAGATTTTGCTGATTAGTGGAAAAAAAAGCACAGATCTTTTTTTAATGCGTTTGTCACTTAAATTAAATCAATTTTGTACCTATATTTGTAAAAATAAAATACCAGCGGTGAAGGGTATAGAAGATTTGGTACGGCCCTGCTTTCCCCTGAGATAGGATTATTAGTTAACATGACATTATAAAGATAATCATATCCCGATATTTCTGGGTTCAAATAATTCATTTTTTTCAAATAAATTAAAAGCGTTTAGGTATTTTTGTCTGCCATAATTGCTAGATTCGAGTGAGTTGATAATCTGTTGAACTGTTGTGCTGCGTAAAGTTTTATCACATTTTTTTACATTACGGACTGAAACTTTTCCCGTAGCCGGGTTTTTTGGTTAATACTATTTCAAAAATACATAATAGATATTTTGTATTTAATTATTTTTATTTTCAAGCTTTAGGTCGTTAATTATTTTTATTTTTATTCTCCATATTTCGCTACTCCTTTGTGTAGCATCATCAGGAAAAATTTTAAAAATTAACGTTATGAAAATTACAAATTAAAAAAGTATTGAAAAAATTTTCTTCAAAGTAACATATTTCAAAAAAAAAAAAAATAGATATTAAAAAAAAGAATTTAGGAGATCTTTTCTCGCTGAGGTGATGTAAAGTAGACACCTTGATCAAATTATTTAAGTTCCTAGATATTTTCTTGTGGTAGCAATAATGTTACAAGGGTATCTAACTTAACGATGCCCTAAAAGTGAATATAAAGCAGGCATATGCATAAAGTTTTGTCGATTCAATGATATTGCTAGAAATCGTGAATGTTTCCATGTCTCCATGTCATACTACATAGAACATTATGTATATAGATATACATACAGAATGTTATAATCACCTCACACACAGCTTGCTTAAAATTTCTATTCCAATATTGAGCTGGCCTTATTAGGAAAGCCTTTACTGTCATATTACTCCTAAGTGTAGTTTTGTAAACTTGTTATATTAAGAGCAAATTTATAATACTTTTAATCTTTTCATAACTCTTGACACATGCATTTCAAAACCAAACAAAATTTAAATATTTTTCTACAAAAGTTTTCGCATTGTAAGTGTGTATGCCAAAGCGGGTGATGACTTTCCATCCTAAACCACACACTCATTGTAAAGTGTCGTTACATATTTTACTAGTTTTATGCAATATTATATCCATTTATTGTTTGTTGAACACAAAAATTTTGATCTCATAACCTAGTAAAGAGAAAAGAAACTAAAAACCTGTTTACGTAATAAACACCGACTTGAAAGCACAGTACAGAGGCATTAAATTTAAGTTTGATATAAAAATAAATTTTTTAATTTGCACAAATATTATAATGGTAAAAAAATCAACTGTTCACCGATGCTCTGCAATAATTAAATTCAGATTTAGGTGCAAAACGAATAACTAGACAGTTTATACCTTTTTCACTGCAAGTCCCTTGTCAGCAGTGGCCTAATCTTTCAAATCGTTTTAATTTGTCATCACTTCATTCTAAAATGACACTTATTTTCACTTTTTAAACATTGATTAAATAAATATAAAAATAAAAAAAAAATATTTGACTTACAATTTAAGAAGCTTATAGATGCAAAGAAGATATCTTTGGTTAATTTCGCTGGAATTAAACGTCTTTGCAATATTTTAAATACTTTTAAGATTTGCTTATTAATTAAATGTAAATAGAAAATCCGTGTAGTTGTCTGTATTGTCAAGTATGTTGTAGTCAGGTTTATTCGTTGCAGAAGTAGTCTTTTCATTCGTTAAACAGAACAATTGTTATTTTGACAATGTCCGTACAACAAATGACTATGTATGTATGTATGTATGTATGTATGTATGTATGTATGTAAGACTTTTCAAGTGAGATGTTTCACATAAAATAAAGAGCATTTAAATGCAAATGTCGTATCATACATTTATTTGTGTCCATGTTTCTTTACAAATACAAAGGGTTAAGGCCAAATGCAACATAGCTTTTATACAACTGCTTTTACGAAGAATGAGATTATTTTGTGGCCAGTTGTTCTTTATGCAACAAAATATAATTGAAAGGAATATTAACATATTGTTGTATTTTATATAACATTGTTACACAAATGATGTTTTGTTTAAGTATCAAACACGATGTTTTCAAAATAGATATTACATGGTTTAAAAATTCCTGGAATAAAAAGGCTTACAAATTAGAGGCAAATAGAATTGTGCTTGTTAAGCAATTATCTTTAAAAAGCGTTACTGTTATATCCTAATATTCTTTGAATAAATGTTGTATGCTTTCGCGGAATTTTCAATAATAGGGAACATGTTACTATTATACCGCAGTGTTCCAACTGGCCTTTCCACAGGAGGTCACGTTAAACAAGTTTTGCGAAATTGTCTTTTCTGGAAAATTTAAAAATAATTTTTTTAATATTATAACCATTGATTTTTAATACTTATAATCTCTTAGATACAATTTTGTAAAAAAAATGTTGCAATACAAATAAACAAAAAGTTTTTTTTTTCACAGGCTATCAAACGTTGGTTAAATCAACAACTAATTAAAAGTGGTAAATACTAGAAAAAAAGTACTTCAAACACGGTAACAGCTCTATATGGTTGGTTCGTTCTTACCGACTGGCAATAGATAATTAAATGTTATAATTAAGTTTGGTTTGATACTAGATTAGTATTAACTAGAAACGAATGTTGGTAGAAAACAACTTAATAATAATTAGCTTTCATTGCTAACCGAAGGTTGGCTGAAGCAACAACAAATATAATGTGGTAAATATTAAAGTAAAAATATTAAAAACAAGAGGGAAGCTTTAGGTAGTGGGAAACTTTTTTCTCACCAACTGACGAAAGATGATTGAATGCGATTTTTTTCGTATTCCTTTACCTGAGATTAGTTAGTTAAATATATGATGTTTACAACTTAACACTACCCAAAGTTGATAGATATCAAGAGTTCTCATGACGGACGTAGCTGTCTAGAGAATGCATTCCATTCTGTTAGTGACTAAAATTAAAAATTTTCCCAGGTTTTTTAATATTGATCACCGCATTTGTAATTTAAATTACTCTTTCTTTAAGAGTATAAATAAAAAACGAACTTAAGCTTTACTTCAAATTTCATCTGTATGTAAAATAAGTAGTTCGACTAATAAAATTTCAAATTTTCTATTTTATTTAACATTTAAAGTTATAAGCTATTCTGTATAGTTATAATAAATGTAATAATAAATGTGAAATAACATCCGTCCCATTTTAAAGCTTTAATTCTTCTAAACTCCAGATTGAAAAGAATGAGTTTTAACTCTGTATGAATGGGAACACACTATAGAAATCTTCTCTGGTAATTTTAATGGGAAGACAATATACATATCTTCTCTGGTCATTATAAGTTGTGTTATAATGCATAACTGTAAAATAACGTCCACAGATTTTAGGACTTTTACTATTATAACTGTTTAACAAAATTTAAAATTTTAACACAAATTATTTTTTATTTTTAATATTTCTTTATAACTAAAAAAATTTAGTTTGCACTTTATACGTTTTTGTGCTAGCGAAAACATTTTCTATTTAAAGTTTTTTCTCTTCAATGTGCAAATATTATTTTATATACAATATACATAAATAAAAACAAATAACACCCAAAAACCTTGTTACGAAAATAAAAAAAAAAATCTATAAAATAATTTTAAGGCCACACAAAAGAGCTGACCTCTTGGCCAAAAACTCATCCATGTAAGCAACCAAATATTTAACATGAATAAAAAATTATAAAAACAGCAATAAAGAAAACAAATGTGTGGTAACCAACATGATGTAACATGTTTTCACTTTAAGCTTTCTCTAACAATTTTACAACTAGAAAATGTAAATTGCAAAAGATAAAGCACAAAGGGCAAGTTCTGCTACGTAAGAATTTTTCAAGTTATGAGTTTGTATTATTTATTTATTTATTAAATTTAACAATACAATTACAAACATTATTTTATATGTAGGATATAGTACACTTGCAGAAAGAGAGCATCTTAGCGAAAATGCCTGCTCGAAAAAATTATTGTTGAATTTGCAGTATAAGTTAGGGAGCAGATATGAGTACATGTCTTTATCTCTTCTATTGCTAGGTTTATACAAATAGTAATAAAAAGCGATTTAAAAATTATTTTTTGTCTTCTTTCCTATATTGTTTTTAACAAAACTGATCTGAAATCAAATTAAACAAAAATAAGCATCGAGACACAATAAAAAATTAAGTTGTTACAAAATTTTAAATATTAAATTTTTTTCAACTGGAACCCTGGCCTTTTGAAGTAGATTTTTTTTTGAAATTAAAATTTAAAAATGTCCTTTATTAGCTCTAGTAAAACCAAATACTGAAGAAATTTTCGATATTTTAAATTTTTTCTTAATACATTATTGAAACTTTTTGCAATGTTTAATTAATCTTAATAACTTCTGTACAATTGAAAAATTTAAATTCGAGCAAAGACTTTTTCTTATGTATATTCGTTTAAATGTTATCATGAAATAATTTCTTCTTTATTTATCTACATATATACATACATATATTTCCATGTCTGCGTTTGTTTAATTTTATCTATTTTGATTTGTATATTATGTATATAATGCACAAAATGCGTTTGTCTGCCTACACCAGTGAACCGATCTTCCCGGAATTTTTACAGTTTGTTACCAGATATGCGGTTGGTAAAATAGCGTATTTCTTTTCTTAATACTTCACGTGGGCGTGGCACTTCCCATACTAAGAAAAACGTAATCATAGTGTTACTTAGTAACTGTAATAGGTAGCACCTTCCAATTTAGATTAAACTAGCTGCGCCCGCCACGTCACACAGTGGGATTTCTTCATACATTTCTTGTCAAAAAATATAAGGAGATGTAGTAAGACAACTAGTTCTTTCCGTATTCAAATCAAAACTGCTCATTACTTTATTTCTCAACTTATTAATATGTAGAATCTGTGTATGTGTGTGTTTATAGACAGAATTATATTGACTACTATGCTTACAATAGATAAGTATTAGAAAATACAGGAACAATAATAATAAGAATTTGAGTATGTTAACAAAGTAGTCCGTGCGCTTGCGTATACATGAAGTATGTGTGTGTGTGTGTGTGTGTAAGTAAGATTATAGGTAATAATAATGCTTAGGTTGCTATACTAACTGAGTAGGCCGTGCGCACAATACACATATGTACATGTTGGATACAGGATAGCAATCTCAAAGTAGAAGTACACGCTACACGAATATACTGACTATAGAGAGCTTATAGAAAATTAAAATTTGGTACATATACTTCTATCAACTTAGTTAAGAAAATTTTAAAGTTTTATCAAAATTTACCACGCCCATCGCCCCCCGCCCATATAACTCGAAAATATTTTTTCTCGCCAAAGTTTTGTTTCTTAACCGATCGTAACGAAACTTGGCAAAAGTTATCAGTATTATGAAGTTGAAATATCTAGAAAGTTTCATGAAAATCTGCAACACCCACCGCACATGTAATTAGAAAATATATTTTCTCCCAAAATGAATTTCTTCACCAAAAGTCATGAAACTTACCACAGATTTTCAGTGTTATAAAGCTGAAATATATACAAAGTTTAAAGATAATCTGCCACGCCCATCGCCCCCTAATGTTCTCCAAAAACATCAAAATAGATTTTAGTTCATCTCCTATCATTTCTTTAACGACATCATCAACTTCCAAAACATGTTTATGGGGTTGACGTCTTATGCTGGTAACATAAGGTTCTGACATTATAAGAAGCAATGGAAAATATCTGTGTTTGTTGCTACCCTGCTTCACTTTCTTTCTAACATTAGCTTATACCTTCTAGAGTCTTTATTTCGAGCTTCTTCAGTTCTTCTGAAAGCAGGCCTATAGTAAGTTAAGCCGCATCCATAATGTCTTTTCCATGAATAAGTACTTTGTGAACGGTAACCGGCATGTAAAACCACCTATTGTAAAACTGTCCCGAATTAAAGGTTCACAGAGAAGCTCACTCTATTGCTAGTCCTTCTAATAACTAACATGCTGCGATTGATACTTCTTAGCCACGAGTAATTTTTTGTAAAGAAGTAATCACGATTTCCAGAAGACTTCTCTTGTTTTTTGTAAAAATTTCCCAAAAACCACCTTTGACTTGCGATTTCTTCTCTTGATAAAAGCGCATTTTTTGATTTTATGTAATCGCTTAGCAGATCAATATAATTAAGGCAACGAATAAGCTCCTTAGCTAGATCGAAATAACTAAAAACAAAAGTATACATTTTATAAATTTTTTTAATTTAAAGTCGCGATTTAACTTATTTCACACTTTTACACATCTTCTAAATATTTTGATGTTTATTATGCCATTCATCGTGGGTGATAAGGGTATTATAAGGTTATCATTCCGTTTGTAAAAATTTTCCGTAGAAAACTTTATATAACAAATAAGTACATTGGTAGTGATGAAATAGTTACTGACATATGGTACGTAGGCTTCGGCATAGCCGAATATTCCACTTCGACTTGTAATTTTCTTTCCTTTTCTCTTCTTGGTCACTTCTTTTAAATACCTGGCAAATAATCGTTAAGAAATTGTTAATAATGTATGGTGACAAGCATTAAGAATTCGGCATAGCCGAATATTGCAGTCCGATTTGTAAATTTTGCATTTCTTCCTCATCACTTTTTTTTAAATACCTGTTAAATAATATTTAACAAATTGTTGCTATTATCAAAGAGACCCACCCAAACCCCTCTGCATTCTGTGTGCACACACACAATCTCAACGAGACTCTCACAAGGAGAACAAAACATATAAAATTTTTAATCAGTAGCATGACAAGTTTCAACAAAGCAGTTTTATGTCGCATTGTGTAATAAAATAAGTACACTGAAAATATTCAATAATAACCAAAAATTTTGTCAGTTTAAAATAATATTTATTATTTAAATATAAAAAATATTTTTTATTGGTTTCTGTATAAGATTAATATAAATCACGCTTTCATTTAACAATTTTAAAGCAATAAACCTTACATTTATTTATTTTATTTTCACAAAAAATAATATACGGGTACGCATGCATGAATAGTTTATTTGCATATTATTAAATTGAAAAATTCGAAATTAGTTTTAATAGTTCAGAATAAAAAAATGATTTTACGTAATTATGGTTGAAAAAAAAACTTTACACAAAAGGATCTTATGACAGTAATGAACATTTCTAAATAAGCGCTATTGTATTGCGTGATTTCTCTACCTATTACCGCTTGTACGGAATTTTTACAACATACATATGTTACAATTCATGACTTTCTTAATTCTAAGAATCATAAGAAAACTAATTTAATTTTACATTAACTTAATATTGTACAAAAACCTTTTGTATGGAATTTTCATAACCATAAAATATTCACATGCTACCATTTTTTGCTACTTTTTAACTCTATCTTAACAAAGAACTTAAATTAAAATTTGGTTAACTCATTCAAAATTAAACGCTTCTGTATTTACTAATGTTAAACAATGTGATTTTTTTCAGTGCAAAACACCAATACATTCTCATTTTAACTAGTTTTAACAGCTTTCTCTGGTTGGGGGCCTTTGCTATTATTCATTACATGAAAATAATTAAGCTTAAAAGTATGCAGTACTTTTTATGTATTAAGCTTCTTTAAAATAGTGAAATTTCGTGTGACTTTTTTTATAAAATTTATAACTTTGTTCAACAGTATGGAATATTATGGGAATTTTATTTATTAAATCGAAAGAATACACTCCCACCTTTCATTTGTTTTGCAACCACGGCACAAAGGTAGATAAAGCTAACCTTTTTTTTTTTCAAGAAAAACTTAAAACACTGCATTTTGCCATCATTAAAACCTGCATATCTTGTAAACTATTATCGTTTTCCAATATAATATTTATTTATTTTATGTTCAAGTACTATATTTCCAAAATATACTTACAGTAAATATATATCGCAAAAATAAATTATGTATCCGAACCATTATAATTCATGATAATCTGAGGCAGTATCTCCAGAGTTTCATTTAGGTCACTTTACCGCGTTATTTTGAAAAAAAAGTAAAAAATAAAAAAAACTAATGATGCATTTCCCTTAACTAAACAGTTCTCTACAAAACTGGATCATTACATTTTCGATATTTTATACTCGAAAAATGTATTTTTTACCAGCAAAATCCTACTGTACGTCATGGGCGTCCTGACAATATTTTGATCGATTTTGCTGTGAATGTATTCCACACCAATTGTAAGACTCTTACTTTTATATCTATGGTTCAATTATTTACTTTATATAAAGGTACCCATCCCTGGATAATATTCTTAAATTTATAAAAATACTAAAAATTATTGTACAGCTCTGTAAAAGGTGTTTAAAATATTTTAATAGCGTAGTAATACCACAAAGTAAAAATACAAATCAAATGCAAATTTTATTCAATTGGCGCCTAATGTCACGCAATAGTGTTTAAAATATCCCAGTTTTTTACTGCTTTTTCTCCATTTTTCTTGAAAATGAGGTATTTTTGGGGAAATAAGTATCCTGTATTGGAATCCGGATGCTAAAATATTGTTAAAATCTATCCAGTAGTTTTTACGTGAAGCGAACACAAATGAAAGGCAGACAGACAAACAGACAGACGGAAATGAGTTACTATTTTATTATATGTATAGATAACTCTCTTATTAACATACATAATGTAGCGAATAACTGGATTGGAATAATGGGCGCGCTACCTTCCATAGTAAGTTAAAAACTATTACCGTGTAGCTTAATAAATATAATAGGTAGACTCTTGAAGTTTTGCACCAGTAATATACATACTTAAAGAAAACACAGACTGATCCACTCTGTTTTCGTTAAGTGGAATAGTGGAGGTAGTACCTGCTATATATAGTGAATAATTATTATCGTGTACATAGAGAACTACAATAGGTTGATATTTGAAACACAAATAACCATCATACTAATGTGCGTAGTCTAGCAAAACACAGACTGGATTGGGACAGTAGGCGTATTATAGTAGGTACTATAATAGATTGAATGCTGAAATATTTATGATTAGAACGGGAGGACTGTGTACTCCCATACAAAGTAATTATCCTATACCTGAAAAACTGTAGTAGTGACATAGGCTTCTTCGAGACTAACGTGCGCTTCCAAGTATTTTATACAAAGCTATTGATTACATAATAATACGGTTACATTTAAGACCTGTAAAAATTTTGCAAATTGAGTCAAAATGAGATGACCCTCCATAATTCGATACAATATTAACATAATTTTTCTGATAATTTCCGAATTATATTTTAGGAATCAAAACGTTTAACAACAACTTTTTTTCCAGCAGCTGTGCGGATTTCTTTTCAACAAATATTGACCTTCTCTTGTACTCGTATGTCTAAATCAGTAAGGCAGTTGAAGCGCTGCCATTACGACGATAACCCGATTATCGATCATTTAATAAGGAAAAATCTTTAATATATTCGACAATTTGTTCTCTCATTACAGGTTCAATCACTTTTGATTTTTTTTTTCAAATGATTTTTCAAATGATTTTTCAAATGATTTACCATAACTCAATTAACTTAAGAACATTTAAAATTATCTGAAATGAAGAAATTAGTTTATATTAGTAGACATTTATTTTCCTAGTGCAGTGCTGCTAATTTGCGTTATCGTTATCATTACTTTATGAACGTCAAATCAACGAGGCACTCAAATTGACTACTTCAGATATTTTTGAAACTTTTTTTATAATTTTGAAAATTTTAATTATTATATATTTATTGTTGGACTCTCTAAATCCAAACATAATTTAAAAAAAAATTATCTCTTATAGTTTTTTAGCTATACTGTTATAAAAGTGGGAAAATAACGCTTTTTTTCCATATGCGCTCGAAGATTAAATATATTCTAATTTCAGTTCTAAAAGCCCTAAGAAATTAAGTTATAGCTCAATTTAAAGGGGATTTCATACCCTTTAATTTGATATCAATCATGAAAAAAAAAAACAATTAAAAAAAAATTGTTATTAAAATTAAAAAAAAGTTTTATAAAAAGTTTTTTAATATAACTTCTGATCCCACTACGGTCCTAATCTGAAAATTCTATGATATACTAACTAAGCCATATTAAAAAACATATATAAATTAAAAAAATTAAAAGACACTATCTACAAGATTTTTATAAAACTATTTTTTTTTAAATTTTAGAAAAACAAATTTTAAAAATTTGTGTTTTTTATGACTGATATCAAATTAAAGCGTATGAAATCCGCTTTAAAATGAGCTATTACTCAACTTCTTAGGTCTTTTAGAACTGCAATTAGAATATATTTAATCCTCGAGCGCATATGCAAAAAAGCGATATTTTCCTATTTTGATAATTGTATAGCTAAAAAACTTTAAGAGATAGAATTTTTTTAAAATTATATTTGGCCTTAGAACCTCAAAGAGTATAAATAACAAAAGCATCCAAAAATCGGAAGTGGTAAATATGAAAACAATTTTTTTTTACTCGAGTTGACATGGAATTACCCAATACATATTTCATTCAAAACGTATGAGCTATTTTGTACTAGAGCAAAAGAAATAACACGTATACGCAACAAAAACCTATTCTATTTCATTTAGAACAGTCGATTATAATTTTTATTAATAATTCATAAAAATAAATATTTTATAGTTTTATATATTTTAGCATGTACCTAGAAACTTATTGTTTCATAAGCTGAGTTGTTCAGCACTATCTGGGAAAACTCGTACAATTATTAGGGACATTTTTCAACAATACCAGTTTTGGATGGAACCTAATTTCCTTACCCATTTAGATTAACGCAAGGGCTGAAGACAGGATGTTTGCTTAGTCCAGTTTTGTTTTAAATAGATGACTTGCTGTCTACCGGGAGCAATTATTATTGTTAAATTGGTGTCAAAATATTGCTATACGGAGTCCAAGACAATGATTTTCAGAACTGGTACGAATTAGTCGAGGCCTTTCTTGGAAATATGAAGAAAATGAGATTGAAATTGTAAACGAATATAAATATCTCGGCATTATTTTGACATACAATCTGTCCTTTAGGAAACTCATTGTATCAAAACTTGCTTCATCTAAATTTGCCATAATTTGCCCACTTAGCTAAAATACATCCTCCAATCAAAAATAAAATTTTTTAAACAAATTGAAAATTTTCCACACGGCTACAAAATCTATAATGTTTTATTTAGCAGAGGAGATGGTTAGACAAAATTCTTACTGGTTGCCTCATTGGAGTACCTTGTGT
The DNA here is from genome assembly GCA_949628195.1 of Phasia obesa. Lineage (NCBI taxonomy): Eukaryota > Metazoa > Arthropoda > Insecta > Diptera > Tachinidae > Phasia > Phasia obesa. The sequence goes on along the minus strand of OX451218.1, from coordinate 33,880,659 downwards.
AGCAAAGTGGGGACTACGTTTGATATAGAAATCTGACGATGGTCGTTTTCACGGTAACTTTATTGGCCTACCTACCTAAGTATTTTCTAATTGCAGTTGCCCGTACGTGATTTACGTTTTCTGCTTCTTGCACTGTATATCGTAAAAAAACTAATTGCATATTATAGTGAAACCCATGATTTAAGTAGAAAATATTTTGCTGTTTTCCGCTGTTGATTCGTTTAATTATTTTAATATTTAGTTTAATTTTAGATCTTAAATGTTAATGTCTTAAGCATATACATTTTTTTACGTGAGTAAAATTTTGAAAAAAATTGTTAAATCATATTTTATTTAAATTAACTCAACCTTATTTTTGGTTACTATAAAATTTTACATAATTATTAATCAATTGCAATATTTTTTTTTGTCAATGGACACTTTTTTATTACAGAAATAAATAAATAAAAAATACATAAATATATAAATAAAATAACAGATTTAGTTTTCAATCGAACTTCAAATTGACATGTTAATTAAAGCTTTAAAAAAAACATTGCTTTACATAGAAATTTTAAACCTTATATATTATTCACTTACAGCCAAATTCCTTTTTTCGCTTAAGTAACACCTTACCATTGCAAAATATTATTAAGTTCGCTGTGCATTTGGTTTTAAACTTATAGATTTTTTTCTATTGATGCTGCAGTTTTTTATCAACCACCATGTACACCTACCTGCTTATAAAGTAACTTACTGCAAAACAAATATAATATATTATATTTTTAAATATTGAAACTGTTGCACGCTTAAAACATTGCTGTTGTGTTCAAGTAATTTATTAAACTTGACACCTATAGTTTAAACTCCTACGAAGAAAACATAGGCACGACTTTTTTTTCCAAAGAAACGTTTTATAATAATGTTCTTACGACAATTCTTCACCCTTGGAATACTCATAGTATTTGAAGTCTTTATTAAAAAACACACAAAAACTGAAACTGACACTTGCTCTGAGGTTGATAATTTACTTTTTGTTACTACAATTGCATGTATGTATATACAATATATGGAAGCCCTCACAATTATAAGAGGTGCCTCAATTATAATAAATCGATCAGTTTTTTATTCATGTTACAGCCCAGTGCAATAAAACTAAAGATGACATAAATGCAAAAAATGCAGTAATTGTGGTGAAATCACACCGCAAACTACAGAGGTTGTCCAGTATATACTATAGTGAAGAGGTCTTCAATTTAAAAGTTACACAACCTTCCAAAGCATTCACAATACACACCAAATGCTAGCTATCCTCATATGCTAATGTTTTAAAAACAAATCATACACCAGTTATTAATGTACCACCAACATCAAATAACAACAACAATTTATAAATGGAAAATAAAGAACAAATCCCATCCGCTAACTTCAGTCGCCTTAAAGGTAAAATTGATACATTAGTGCAGTCTTTAAATAATTTTATGAACTCCACGGGAAATATGATGCAAGAAATTTTAAAAATGCAATCCATGATATTGCAGTCAGTACTTAAAAAACCATGAACCATGAACGGCTTACGACAACATAAAAATGAAATTGAGTACTCCTTAAGAATCAACAAACTGATGCCATGCTGATTTCAGAGACTCATTTAACGACAAACAGCCTGTTTAAAATCAGTGGATATATATGTTATGATACTAAGGACCCCGTAGTAGTGCTTTTAGTGGATCTGCAATATTGATAAAGACCATTTATTGTGGGATTTTTGTGTGGACTACCTTCAAGCAACAAACATCTGTCTTGAAGAATTTCATCAAAACTTTGTCATTTCATCGATTTATTCACCTCCTAGATTTACTATATCAGAGAGCCAGTACAGCGATTTTTACAAATCTCTAGCTCCTTGTTTCTTAGCAGCTGGCAACTACAATGCCAAACATACGTTTTGGGGATCAGGGCTAATTACCCCAAAAGGTCGCGTTTTGGTTGACGTAATTTCAAAAATGGCTATGAATGTTGTTTCTAGTGGACAACCAACTTATTGGCCTACTGATCGACAAAAAATACCTGATGTTATTGATTTTGGTGTAATTAAGGGCATTTCAAGAGAAATGATTAAAGTTGAAGCATCACTAGATTTGTCTTCAGATCATTCATCCACTATTGTTTCTATATGGAATCAACAAGGAATGATGTCACCAATAAGGAGAATGTACCGCTAAGAACACCAGAAGACGTAGAGCTGTGTCTTTCTCAATTTGAAAAAAAAACATCAAGCTGCCCCCTCAACATGCAACAACAACCCGACAACAAACTAGATACAACCAAATTTATTCTGCGGATGTCGAACGGCTCCTGACTGAAAAAAGAACAATTCGAAGAGAGTGGCAGTTACACAGATCTTCCCCAGCTCAAAAATATACTAAAGGAGTGCATTAAAACGCTAAAAAGCTGCTGGAATGTCGAAGAATAGCATCCCTGGAAAATTACCTGGCGGATCTTGACAATCAGATTATTCATTATGGCGTGTATGTAGAAACTTAAAAAAACCAGTCATACGAAAACCTCCCTTACGAACTTCTTGTGGGGGTTGGGCAAGAAATGATACTGAAAGAGGTAATCTATTTGTTGACCATTTAAAAAACGTGTTTATTCCAAATGACTCGACTGATATAGCTGAGTTGATGTTAGTCCTGCAGTCACCTTAAGGTTTGAGCTTCGTGATATTGAAAGGGCAATAACTGATTTGAACACCAAGAAAGCGCCTGGTTTTGATAAAACGAGCAATAAGATGCTAATTGAGCTTCCTAGTATTGCACTAAAAATAATTCTCTTTATATTTAATTCCATTTGTCGTCTTGAGTACTTTCCCTCAGATTGGAAGATTTCTTTGATAACTATAATTCCTAAGCCGGGAAAAGATTATACAAAAGTAGAATCGTACAGACCCATAAGCCTTTTATCAAACATGTCAAAGCTATTCGAAAAGTTTTTAATTTCTAAGTTAAACCCAATTCTAAGCGATATGGGATGTATTCCGAATCATCAATTTGCATTCAGAAAACAACACAGTACAATCGCACAAACACACAGATTAGTAAATTTAGTCAAAAAGACCTCTTAGGAACGAAAATATTGTTCAGCCCTTTTCATAGACGTGTCTCAAGCGTTCGACAAAGTCTGGCATAAAGGCTTAATATATAAGTTAAAGCTAAACTTACCTAAAAACTTCTATAACTTGCTAGAAAGTTATTTAACTAATCGAAAGTTTATACTGAAAGAAGGAGACTTTTTAAGTTCACCACAGTCTATTGCTGCTGGAGTACCTCAAGGTAGTATATTGGGACCTATTTTATATTTATTGTATACTTCGGATATGTCAGCTAGTGACCGAGTCCACACATCGACATTTGCTGATGATACAGCTTTTCTAAGCATCCACGACAGTCCCCAAATAGCATCACGATATTTACAAGACCACATATTTAATTTAAAAAACTGGTTGAAGAAATGGAGAATAAAAGTGAAGGAACAAAAATGCACACTACGTAGAGACTCATGTCCCCTTATTCGCATAAATAATCAAATGATACATCAAGTTTCTGAAGTCAAATACCTCAGTATACATCTTGATGGGCGCCTTACATCAAAAAGCCATATAGAATCAAAGTTAACACAAATGAAGTTAAAAGCAGTCCAACTTAACTGGGTTATTGGCAGAAACTCTACTCTCAGCTTAGATTGCAAACTTTTGCTATACAATTCGATCCTCAAACCAATATGGCGTTATGGGATTCAGTTATGGGGAACTGCCTCAGCTTCAAACTTGGAAAAAATTCAAAGGGGGCAAAATAGAATTTTAAGAATGATTACATGCACTCCTTGGTATATTAAAAACTCGAACATTCACAAAGATTAAAACGTGCCATTGATTGAAACAGAAATCGCGAAACATACATTAACATATTTAAAAAAGCTCGAAACACATCCTAACCCGCTGGCTCGTAACATCCTAAACGACAGCGGCTACATTCGACTAAGAAGGAGGGATATTACCTTTTCCTTTTTTGGCCAAACCCCAGAGAGGTGAATCCGAAATGATGACATCAACTGGAAAATAATTTGATCCCGGCATTGGCCGAACTTAATTAAGTATAATTTAGTTTTAAGATGTGAACGCTTATTTTTAGCTCAATTATATTTCAAGATTCAATAAATAAAATTGAAAAAAAAAATCAAATTGAAAAAGTTATGTTTTGAAAGTAAAATATATCGTCATATAAAACGTAAATCCTTGTAACTACTTTTTTCGATTTTGCAGGAGAGGAAATAACCTTAAAAAAAAATACTTATGTAAGCAACCTGAAAAAAAGTTTCTTCAAAACTCGCATAAAATAAACGGACTCACCTATATTTTGACAAAATAATAAAATTATAATCTTTTTTGCTATATTACGTTACTTGCATTTTATGTATTGAATTTTTATCAAACAGAAATATCTAAATAAAAATCTGAGAAGATAAAAATGATATAAATAAAACTGGAGTGGCCTACACTCAACTTTACCGTACCAAATGGAAACAGATATTTTTATGCATATGTTACATAAAGAATAAAAATTCAAAGAATCTTCGAATCGAAAAAAAATTATTTTCAATTTGGGGTATTTAGCTCGCATTAACAAAAAACAAAACATACATGTGTGAATAATTTAAAAAAAAAAAAAAACAAAAAAAAAACAAACCTGTTTTAATACAACAACAAATTTGTCTGTAATTTGTTGTAATTTAATATTGAAAAGAGGTCGAAGCCCTAAATCTTCGCAGATTGCACCAATGTCGAAAGTACTAAAAGATAAGGAGGCTAACGGAATAAGTTCCCAAAATCGTTTTGCTATTTTAGATAGCGAAACAAGTGAGCAAAATACGGCACCGAAGTCGTTTAAACCACCACCAATTTTTTTAAGGGAAAAAAATTCGAATGAATTAATAAATAAATTAATTTCAGTTATCGGGGAAAATTCATTCTATGTAATTCCAATCAAGCGTGGTAACATTGATGAAACTAAAATTCATTTTATAGACGAAAGTAGTTATCGTAAGGCAGTAAAGGAGTTTGAAAGCTGCAATAAGAACTTTTATACCTATCAGCTGAAGAGTAGCAAAGGCCTACAGGTAGTCATCAAAGGTGTTGACTCATATGTTAATCCAGTGGAAATCAAAGCTGGCCTCCAAAAAGCAGGATTTAAGGTTAAAAGCGTTGACAACTTCAGAAATCGAGAGCGTGTCCCTCAACCTCTATTTCACGTTGAACTGGAACCTGGGGATATTAGATTAAAGAAGAACGAAACGCATCCCATTTATAATCTAAAATATCTGTTACACCGCAGGATAAGTGTAGAGGAACCACATAAACGGTCAGGACCCGTTCAATGTTTAAATTGCCAAGAATACGGCCATACAAGGGCTTACTGCAAGTTGCCTCCGGTTTGCGTTGCGTGTGGAGAGCTTCATTGTTCCGCCCAATGCGACAAACCAAAGGATGACTCGAAGGTTAAAAAATGTAGCAATTGCGGTGGAAATCACACTGCTAACTACAGAGGCTGTCCAGTTTTTTCTGTGGTAAGGAAGTCAACTCAGAAATTAAATACTCCTGCTAGGCAGCCACAATACCAAGCAAATGCTCATTACCCTCAGTTAGCTCAACCCACAACCAAAAATGTTTCATACGCGGATATGTTAAAATCCAATCATGTTTTAGCACACAAAGCGACACCTACAACCAATTCTACCCCAAATATGCATCCAGAAGCTAAAGAAACTACTAAACTACAATCGTCTCGAAGCAAGTATCGAGACATTAGTGCATTCGTTAAACAGTTTTATGAGCTCTATGAGCAGCATGATGCAAGAAATGGTTCGCATGCAATCTATGATGTTGCAGGCGGTACTTAACAAACCATGAACTGTTTAAAAATATGTTTCTGGAACGCAAACGGCTTACGCCAACACAAAAATGAACTCGAGTACTTCTTGAAGAACCAACAAATTGATGTCATGATGGTTTCAGAGACTCATTTAACAACAAATAGCTTTTTTAAAATCAATGGCTATATATTATATGACACTAAAGACCCCCGTGGCAGAGCGTGTGGTGGTTCAGCAATACTAATAAGGGCTCGAATTAAACATCATTTACTGTGTGACTTTTGTGAGGACTACATTCAAGCAACAAACATCTGTATTGAAGAATATCATCAAAACTTTGTTATTTCTTCGATTTATTCACCTCCTAGATTTCAAATATCAGAGAGTCAATATAGCGACTTTTACAAATCACTAGGTCCCTGTTTCATAGCATCAGGCGACTACAACGCTAAACATACGTTTTGGGGATCACGCCTAATAACTCCAAAAGGTCGTGTTTTATTTGACACTATTTCAAAAATGCGTCTGAATGTGATATCAAGCGGACAACCCACCTATTGGCCTACTGATCGACAAAAAATACCTGATGTTATTGATTTTGGCGTGACTAAAGGTATTTCGAGAGAAATGATTAAGGTTGAAGCGTCACTCGAATTATCCTCAGATCATTGACCCACTATTGTCTATATATGGAACCAGCAAAATATCGTGTCGCCAACAACTTGCACAAGCATTAATTGGTTGAAATATAGAAAGTATCTCAGTTGTTCGGAAAACATACCGCTAAGAACAACAGAAGATGTGGACCAGAGTCTAATTTATTTTGATCACAACCTTAAATCAGCTGCCCAACATGCGACAGAAACCAGACAACCAGCAAGATACAATCAAATTTATTTTGTAGATGTCGAGCGGCTCTTGGCTGAAAAAAGGAAAATTAGAAGATTGTGGCAAGCACACAGATCTCCTCAACTCAAATCTAGACTTAAAGATTGCACGAAACGGCTAAGACAACTGCTAGAATCTCGAAGAGTAGCATCTCTGAAAAATTACTTGGAAGACCTCGACGCAACTGCACAATCAGATTATTCATTATGGCGTGCTTGTAGGAACCTTAAAAGACCGGTCGTACGTAAGCCTCCCTTGCGAACTTCTTGTGGAAACTGGGCAAGGAATGATACCGAAAAAGGCAATTTGTTTGTTGGACATTTGAAGAAGGTTTTCACCCTAAATGTATGTACTGATATAGCTGAGTTGCCATCAGTAGAGACTAGTGCCGTAGTACCCCTAAGATTTGAATTTAGCGATATTGAAAGGGCAATAGCGGATTTAAACACCAAAAAAGCCCCTGGCGTTGATAAAACAAGTAACAAGATGTTAGTTGAGTTGCCCCGTATAGGTCGCAGAATTATTCTGTTTGTTTTTAATGCCATCTTACGTCTTGAGTACTTTCCTACAGACTGGAAGGTCTCTTTGATAACTATGATTCCTAAACCAGGAAAAGACCACACAAAAGTAGAATCATACAGACCTATAAGTCTTTTATCTAACGTGTCAAAGTTATTTGAGAGAATATTAATAACTAAGCTGAATCCAATACTTAGCGCGAAAGGATGCATTCCGAACCATCAATTCGGCTTCAGAAAACAACATAGTACGATCCAACAAACACACAGATTAGTAAATGTAATCAAAACGACATTTGAAGAAAAAAATACTGTTCTGCGCTTTTTATCGACGTTTCTCCAGCATTCGATAAGGTTTGGCAAGAAGGCCTAATATTTAAGCTAAAGTTGAACTCGCCCGAAAACTTGTATAAGCTCTTAAAAGATTATTTAACGAATCGCAAGTTTTTACTAAAAGAAAATTGACTTTTTAAGCTCGCCACAGCTCATTGAAGCCGGAGTCCCCCAAGGTAGTATTTTGGGACCAATTTTATATTTACTGTACACATCGGATATGCCAATTAGCACCCTAGTCCACACATCAACTTTTGCAGATGACACAGCTTTCTTAAGTATTCATGAAAGTGGCCAAGAAGCATCACAAATTTTACAAGACCACATACTCAATTTGGAAAAATGGCTAGAAAAATGGAGAATAAAAGTGAATGAGCAAAAATGTACTCATATAACTTTCACACTGCGTAGGGACTCATGCCCTCCTATTCGCATAAATAACCAAATGATACCACAGCTTTCAGACGTTAAATACCTGGGTATACATCTTGACCGTCGCCTTACTTGGAAAAGCCACATTGACTTCAAGTTAACACAAATGAAACTAAAAGTAGTACAACTAAATTGGCTTATTGGCAGAAACTCCACCCTGAGCTTAGATTGTAAACTTCTACTGTACAAGTCGGTCCTCAAACCAATATGGTGCTATGGGATTCAGTTATGGGGCACTGCCTCAGCTAGCAATGTAGAAAAAATTCAAAGGCGTCAAAATAAGATACTACGTATGATTACATCTGCTCCCTGGTATATAAAAAATTCGAACATCCACAAAGACCTAAACATGCCATCAGTTAAAGCAGAAATAGCGAAACATGCAGTCACATATCTAAAGAGGCTTGAATCTCATCCAAACCCTTTAGCGCGTAACATGCTGAATGAACCTGGTTACATTCGACTAAAAAGAAGAGATACTGCCTTTCTTGGCCGTACATTAGAGGGATGACCCGCAAATGATTGCAAAATCCGTGAAACAAACATTATTTTTGTCTAGCACTGGCTGGACTTAAAAAGAATATTTTATTTTAGACTTAAGATACGAGTAATTATTGTTAGTTCAAAAATATTGAAGATACAATAAACAAGTTATGAAAAAAAAAATACATAAAAGAACAGTGAGTGTACATTTCGGTACTCTGGTCATACGGTATGACCTGTAGAGCATTCACAAAATTTGTGGGTAAGGAAACTACCCGTTGCCCTCTCCCGATTATGCCCATAAACTATACAGTTCTTCATCTCCACATACCAAAGGCGCTTACTAAATTTCATTTTGATATGTCAAACGGTATGACCTGTACAAACTCCACAAAAATAGTGGCATACACAACCACCCACAGACAGCATCGCGAAAATAATCAAAATGGATTCAGGACACCTCAGAACGTATAAATCCTGCAAAATCCCGACCTCGATTATTTTTCATGATTACTATACTTTACCTTATACTACGTATGGTAAAGTAAAAATATATTTTTTGTTTTAATAAAAGAAACGAAATTTACACACAGAAAAAATTATTACTAAAATATTTCCAAAAACTATGGGGTCACCCTTTGATTTTTAATTTTATTTTTTTATTACTTTTTGTTATTGGGAGCTGTAGTGATACGCACTTTTTTATTAAATAAATTTGTGACCTATAAAGTTCATAATACACGTAAAAAACATGTATGTTGTATGGGGCCACCCTTTAATTTTTACAATTTTGAACTTCATACAATGAAATTTATAGTCAAGCTTAAGTTCGTTTTTATTCTCTCTAAGAAAGAATTAATTAAATTACAAATTAGGTGATAATATAAAAGAAAAATTGGGAAAATTTAATTTTTAGACACCAGCAGGAGCGGAATGCACATTTTCTAGACAGCCACATCCGTCATCAGCACTACTTGTATCTATCAACAAAGTTTGGTTTGATACTAAATTAGTGTTAACTAAAAACGAATGTTGGAAGTAAAACAAATAAACAAAAAGTAACTTTCATTGCTAACCGAAGGTTGGCTGAGGCAACAACAAATATAAGGTGGTAAATATTAAAGTAAAAATATTCAACAAGAGGCAAGCTTAATATAGTGGTAGACTTCGTTCTCACCAACTGACGATTGATAATTGAATACAAGTTTTCTCGTATTCCTTTATCTGGGTTTGGTTGGTTAAATAGATGATGCTTACAACTAAAACACTACCCAAAGTAGATTAGATACAAGTAGTGCTGATGACGGACGTGGCTGTCTAGAAAATGTGCATTCCGCTCAACACACAGACGATTTGATAACCTTCTTCTTTTTTTAAGTCGGTAAAAAATACAACAAAATCTAGTAATTAAAAATCAATTAAATTCCTTTGTGCATTTTGATACTAACAAGTAGTGGTGGCAAAGTATTGAGTTGTGGGTACCGAGTACTCGATCATTTTTTGGGCACTAAATACACAAAAGTAGTTAATCGATACCTCTACGGTAGTATTTTTAGAAATAAATTTATAAAAATATTTGAAAACCACAACCATAAATTGTCTCTGCTAGTATGTAAAAGGAAGTATTGAGTACTATTGAGTACCCAATTGAAAAGTATTGAGTTGTATCGAGTAATTGAAAATAGTAGAAATTGCCAGCACTACTAGCAAGTAGTTATATTTTATAATAATTGTAGTTAACATTTTTTTTAAGTTTTAGGAAAGTGCATGTTTGTAGGAAAGTGCATGTTCAAACGGTACACAATATACAGTAAAAAAAAACCTATGTAACGAGTGATTTTTTAAGAGCTTGAGAACTTTAAAAAAAAAAAAAACGCATAAAGTTTGCAAAATCTCATCGGTTCTTTATTTGAAACGTTAGATTGGTCCATGACATTTACTTTTTGACGATAATTTCATTTAAATGTTGACCGCGGGTGCGTCTTAGGTGGTCCATTCGGAAAGTCCAATTTTGGGCAACTTTTTCGAGCATTTCGGCCGGAATAGCCCGAATTTCTTCGGAAATGTTGTCTTCAAAAGCTGGAATAGTTGCTGGCTTATTTCTGTAGACTTTAGACTTGACGTAGCCCCACAAAAAATAGTCAAAAGGCGTCAAATCGCATGATCTTGGAGGCCAACTTACCGGTCCATTTCTTGAGATGAATTGTTCTCCGAAGTTTTCCCTCAAAATGGCCATAGAATCGCGAGTTGTGTGGCATGTAGCGCCATCTTGTTGAAACCACATGTCAACCAAGTTCAGTTGTTCCATTTTTGGCAACAAAAAGTTTGTTAGCATCGAACGATAGCGATCGCCATTCACCGTAACGTTGCGTCCAACAGCATCTTTGAAAAAATACGGTCCAATGATTCCACCAGCGTACAAACCACACCAAACAGTGCATTTTTCGGGATGCATGGGCAGTTCTTGAACGGCTTCTGGTTGCTCTTCACTCCAAATGCGGCAATTTTGCTTATTTACGTAGCCATTCAACCAGAAATGAGCCTCATCGCTGAACAAAATTTGTCGATAAAACACATTTCGAACCGAACACTGATTTTGGTAATAAAATTCAATGATTTGCAAGCGTTGCTCGTTAGTAAGTCTATTCATGATGAAATGTCAAAGCATACTGAGCATCTTTCTCTTTGGCACCATGTCTGAAATCTCACGTGATCTGTCAAATACTAATGCATGAAAATCCTAACCTCAAAAAAATCACCCTTTATTTTGAAATTTTTTGTTACGTTTCATATGACGATATGTTTGTAAGAAAATAGTGTACTTCGTGTTTTGAATAACAATAAGTAAGTGAGTAAAATTGCTCTTCCATACACTTTAGAGATATTTCTTTATAATACGTATATTAATAATAATTAAACCTGACACTACGATTTTGTTATAAACAAATCCTATTAGCATGGGCTAGAAAATCCAAATAGTTTTGCCTCAATGATATATTTTACATTTCTTTCTTTTATTGGAAAAAAATACAAACAGGCTAGATAAGTTGGCGATAATAAAGTACGTAGTTTTATATATTTATGCTTCAATTGGTATTTTTAAAGTAATGATGTCATGACAGATTTAGTAAGAATTTTATTATTTCTTTATGTATAAAACGTTTTTCATAAAGATTAGCCAGTTAATCGCCCTATGAAAGAACGAGAAAGAAAACCAACCTCTGCTTAAGGAATGCTTTAAATTGCAGCACTTTTAATTTCCAGAAATGTCAGAATAGTTCTCACTGTACGCCAACGGTGTTCCTAAGTGTAATTTGTTCAACTAATGTTATATGCTCGTATATAACAGTGTCTGTATTGGTCATTTGTTCTGCCATTATTTACTCGTGTGTGTATTGTGGTATATAAAAATGTGCTGCTTAGAAGCATGCTCATGCTCAGCAAATGCTCATACATGGACTGCCCCTACGCTGGCAGTATTAGTGTTTTAGAAAAATAAGCATCGTTGGTAGTACATAAAATCAGGAACATGACTAATATTTAAAATAATCCTGAAACAATAATTAACCAAGAATTATTTTAAATTGCTCTCTGAATAACAGTTATAAATAAGGAATATTTTGTGGTCTGCCATACCTATTATAATAACCAAACAAATTTTTAGCTATTATCTTTATAAAATGTTTTTACTTTTTTTTGGTCTTATATAACCATTAAAAACTATTTTTAAAGGTTTTATGATGCTGAAGAAAAACACGCATTTTTCGAGCAACATTTCTATTTTAGTCATGAGATACGTCAATGGATTAGTAATCGCAGTTAGTGTTCGCTAAAAATGCAGATCTTAATGCAAGTTTAATCATCAAAGAGTAACTGTTTTATATGCTTTGTGATCTGAAATTGTTACTAAATATTATAGGAACATGACAATCACGGTAGTTGTGAGAAAGTCAAATTTTGAAAAAAAAAAAACTAAAGTTGAAATTCAAATAAAAATTAAAAGATATTAACTTTGTGTAGATAGAAAGTTCTTAATTGAAAAATAAAATATGTCAGTGGAACGGTGAAAGTGTGAAAATGTTTAGTGAGAACAAACTGAAAGCGAACAAGTAAAAGTGCTATATTCGGCCGTGCCGAATCTTTTATACCCTTCACCACGGTGATTTTATTTATACAGACATGTACAGCATTATCCATATTGTTGACTCTTTACTTAAATAAATTCGTATGAGAAAAAATCATTATTCATGAGTCAAAGAAATAGAAGACAAATGAAAACAAATTCCGTTTGCTACAATTGTCGCCGTATTGTCAGCTACTTAATGATATTGAAGCCGACAGCTACATCGTAAACTCTGACATTGTTGTAGAAATACTTATTTTGATTTTATAAAATTAAATAACTTTTTCAAAAAATTGTAAATATTTCCTCCAAAACTTTTTGTTTATATATGAATTTGCAATTTACAATTTTGTGACATTTTCTTTTGTTGAATAAAATAGAAATTAGCCTAAGTTGACGACAGCCACAACGTTTCATTTTTGACAGTTTGTAGTCGGTATTCTGATGATGTCTATGTGTTTAATGCACCTAGGTTTTAAAACAGAGATATCATATATTAAAAAATCAAACGCATTTAAAAAAATATGTTACTCTATATACACACATACATACATATGTATATTCTTAATATTAAATATATGTTATGTACAGTCATGATTTTCATTTTCAAAGAAATATTGAAATTTTTGTTTTAATTTTTCGAAAATTGTGTGTAAAAATTTTTTGTAAAAATATTTTTTTAAAAATTTTTTGTAAAATTTTATTCGAAAAATTTTTGAAAATTTTTTAAAAAAATTTTTTTTCGAATATTTTTCTGTAAAATATCTTTTTGAAAATGCTTTGTAAATTTTTTTGTAAATATTTTTAAAAAAAATTTTAAAATTTTTTAAAAAAAAAATTTTTTTAAAAATTTGATTGAAATTTTTTTGTTAAATTTTGGACCTTTCTCCAATCTATATTGAGTTAGAATGGTCAGACTAAAGCAAAAAAAAATCCTTACAAAAAAAATTTCCTCATATTTGCTCCTATTTTAATTGCTCCTATTTATCAGTGGGTACCCTGTGGGTCCATTGGCTACCTCTATGTGTATTGCTTTCTATTAAAGTCACTAACACAAATCAAAGCAGAAAAACCCTACCAATCTAAAAACAAACAAAAATCGCCCCTCGCAGGGGGTTATTGATCCCCCGAGATCTGTATGCACTCCTTGCGATCTACCTGTCGCCATCTAATATTTATTTGAGAAAAAAAGGCAAAACAGAATCATTAAAGCTGAAAACAATTAAAAAAAAAACCTGAAAAAACGTGAAAAAAATATAGGTGGGCGTGGTTTTTGGCCCGCAGCCTCCAAAGGAATGATCCGATGTTGCTGAATTGCAATACCAAAATTTTCGAAACTATGCCTGACAGATTGGTGTGCTTAAATTTTTTTTATCTCTTCTGGTGCCTTGGCAAATGACATTACCACACTAACACGGACAGACGGACAGACGGATAGACGAACAGACGGACAGACGGACAGACGGACATCGCTTAATCAACTTCCCTATGTATAAGGATCCAGTATATATATACTTTATGGGGTCGGAAATGAATATTGTAGAAATTACACACGGAATGACAAACTTATATATACCCTTTCCACCTGTGGTGAAGGGTATAAAAATATGTTACTGTATATACACACATACATACATATGTATATTCTTAATATTAAATATATGTTATGTTACAGTCATGATTTTCATTTTCAAAGAAATATTGAAATTTTTGTTTTAATTTTTGGAAAATTGTGTGTAAACATTTTTTGTAAAAATATTTTTTTAAAAATTTTTTGTAAAATTTTATTCGAAAATTTTTTGGAAAATTTTTAAAAAAAATTATTTTTCGAATATTTTTCAGTAAAATATCTTTTTGAAAATGCTTTGTAAATTTTTTTGTAAATATTTTTGAAAAAAAATTTTAAAATTTTTTTTAAAAAATTTAAAAAAAACATTTTTTTTTAAATTTGATTGAAATTTTTTTGTTAAATTTTGGACCTTTCTCCAATCTATATTGAGTTAGAATGGTCAGACTAAAGCAAAAAAAAATCCTTACAAAAAAAAATTTCCTCATATTGACACATGGGGGGTCTTTTTAACTGCTCCTATTTATCAGTGGGTACCCTGTGGGTCCATTGGCTACCTCTATGTGTATTGCTTTCTATTAACGTCACTAATACAAATCAAAGCAGAAAAACCCTACCAATCTAAAAACAAACACAAATCGCCCCTCGCAGGGGGTTATTGATCCCCCGAGATCTGTATGCACACCTTGCGATCTACCTGTCGCAGTCTAATATTTATTTGAGAAAAAAAGGCAAAACAGAATCATTAAAGCCGAAAAAATAAAAAAAACGTAAAAAAATATAGGTGGGCGTGGTTTTTGGTCCGTAGCCTCCAAAGGAATGATCCGATGTTGCTGAATTGCAATACCAAAATTTTCGAAACTATGCCTGACAGATTGGTGTGCTTAAATTTTTTGTATCTCTTCTGGTGCCTTGGCAAATGACATTACCACACTAACACGGACAGACGGACATCGCTTAATCAACTTCTCTATATATAAGTATCCAGAATATATATCCTTTATGGGGTCGGAAATGAATATTGTAGAAATTACATACGGAATGACAAACTTATATATACCCTTTCCTCCTGTGGTGAAGGGTATAAAAATGGGTGGAAAGCGAAATATTTTTATTCGCGAGTATTTATTTTTGTGGCTCTGAAAAACGAATCAACATGCAAAAAATCAACATAAAGAAATATGAAAGACATAATTTCACAAGAACTTAAGAGAAAGATAATTCCATAATGGATCTGGGAATTAATGTGTAGTTAACACAAGGCGGAAAAATTGAAATATCTACGCTCTCTATAAATGAAATGCATGTTTCATAAACTGCTCAAAATTTGTAGGATCATTTAAAAGAAGTTTGAAATTAATTTGGCAAATATGTTACAAAATAAACGTAAATAAACCACTTACAGCGAGTAACAATTTTCAAAATACAAAAAGGGGACCTATCACTCTTATATTTTTAATTGTACTGTCCTTATTTAAGCTGAGCTTTATTTATTATATGGCTGTAGCTTTGAGCACATTTTTCTGTGTCTGCTTTGTAGTTTATTCGCTTCTCTTGCAAAGTAGAAATTATGTGCAGCGTTTCCAAAATATATCCCTTGTTGTAATTTGCTTCTCTTTGTATTACAGTAACATTTGCAAAGTTGGTAACATAGGCACTTCGTGCACAATGGGACGCTAATGCTGTTTTTTGTGTATTTGAAACATTTTGGTTTTTAATGTCAGATTTATGTCCAGATATTCGTGTTTTTAATTTATTTTTAGTTGTACCAATATAAACTTTATTACAGCTATTATTTTCGTAACCTTTGCATTCTAAGATATATATTAAGTTGGATTTTTCCATTTTGTCAATTTTGCTCTTCGTGTTTGTGAGTTATTTTCTGAGGCTGACGCAATTCTGATTTTGTTGTTATTATAAATTTCTGACTTTTCACTTCGTTCTGAAATTTTTGGTACAAATGTTATCGATTTAAACGTTTTGTTTTCAGATTCATTGGTTTTCCTTTGATTTTTGTTTTGTTTTTGTTTATCAAATTATTAATAACTTTTTCTGGAAAAGATTTACTTTTTAATGTTGTTCTTATCTTATTAATCTGAAGATGTCATCCAAAGGATGACGAAATATTGAGAAAATAATAAAGAATTATAAAAAAGAAAAAAGACCTCAAGCTTAACACTTATTTTAATAAAATTATCTATCAAAAGGTCAACTAAAGATGTTATATATGTTTATTATTATATCTTTGTAAGTTTTAACAAAATATGGCGAGTACTGACTTTTATTTTTCAAGTTCAAGTAATGATGATGACATAATGGATATAAATATAAATCGGAAGGCAGATGGTTGACATTTTTGCCATCCCAGATTGTAAGTACGAAACTCGATTATTAGCGATCTAACATCTTCACGGTCAGCGAATACCACGACATTTCCTTTAGGGTTAATTTGTTTTTAAAATTTCCTCCAATGGTGACAATCGCATCTGTTTATAACATCCTTCGCCTGTTGCTCTGGAATCAGAGCTTCCTGTTTATCTTGATTTATTTTAATAAAAAACATTTTAATGGATATTTTCTCCTAATTTAGTTTTACTTTATACCAACCTTCTCCATCAAGAAATGGAGCCCAAACGGATTTAATTTCTTGGCTGTTTCGCTTCAAAAATCACTTAATTTCAGGGTTTTATGCCCTTTCAAAAACCCCTAGCATAAACGTGATGATTTTCCATTTAAGAAACTAAAATTTCGAACTTACTTAATGTACTTTTTTCTAATTTCAATTTTTTTTCTTGTAGTCGTTTGAATTTCGTTGCTTACAATGATGACGACATAGAACGAATATTTTATTGAAGTTTCTATCTCTGTTTCAAAATAGAGAATACCGATATAATTACGACGAGTGTCGTTACCCCCAGTCTACATTAGAAATAAAATGATAAACCTTAGTATTAAATGTAGACCGCCCATATTAATGTTATTTCCAAGTTTTAACATGGTTGTTAAAACATTTGCTATAAAAACTCTTTTATAACAGGACAATGAAGTTGTTGTTGTATTTTAGGTTGATAGTAGTATTTTCGAACAGCGCCATCTGTTTCGCAATGGCACTCCTACTATCTGCTGTGCAATAAGCATTCAAACAACGTTGTTGGAAAACAGAAAATTATGTTTAAACAGGAAATGACATAAACATGCATTCGTCACCTATAACAACAGGCACAAATTAATTCCGTTGCTCTGCCGGCGTCATGTTTATGTTTTGTTCAATTTCATGACTAGTGAAGACGTCCTCTTAACGCCAATGGTAATGCCAAATTATCGATTTTATTTCGTTTTCAAACTACAAGGCCAACGGGAAAAGGGGTATTATGTTGTTATACTTTTTCTACTAAATGATAACGTTTTCACGTGTTCAGGTTGTGCTGGTGAATATATGGAGGGTCTTTTATATATGTATATGTATATTAAGCGAAATAAATTCTCAAAATTTTTATTTCAAAAACCAAGATAGACAATGACTGAAAAGTTAGAAGATCTTCATTTAGTTTAAAAGTTTAAATAGAGTTTTATTTAAGTGGATGCAAGTAGAACAAAGAAGAATATTATGTTTGAATGAATGTTTTATAAATACAACCATTAAACTATGTATACAGACTTAAAACATCAAGATCAAAAGAACGACAATAATCAAAAATAATTCTTACTTAACCACTTTTATATTACTTAATGTCGTGTCACACTATAATACAAGTATTAATACTTTTGACTAAAGTGACACCCCGATCTAATCGCTGTTTGAAATTTTTTAAAAAATTATTATTACTTGTGTTGTAGTATTATATTGAATTAAAGTGTTTAATTTCTGGCTGTTAAAGGTAATTTGAAATTAAATGAAATAAAATTAAAAGCTTTTGAATTCTTCTGATTCTGTAAAGTATGCCTTTTACATCTTTAATAAGAGCAATAGTTATTCGTAAGTGTCAATGAATTTTATTTTATAGTACGAGAGGTTTATCATTCCGTCTAATAGCTAAATTACACGATGAAATTTTTATTAAATCAGTTGTATGAAACCGGTTTTGCGATAGCAAGCGGTGTAGAGAGGCAAGGAAAAATAAGAAACTTCAAAAGATAATTGAAGAAATTTCATGAAACGATTTCATGGTGTAAGTTACGTATTACTTTAACTACCATTGCCCGTAAATCAATAACTTAAAATAAAAAAAATTCACGAATTTAGCAAAGTTTGTATGTTAACACAATTTTTAAACATATTGCTGGAAAAAGTTAACGTTTTTTACAAAAATACTACATTCCTTGAGCCTTTAAGCTGGTCTTTTTATGCAGTCGCAATTTAAAAAATAACAAGCCAAAAACATTGAAATATACAGGATTAAAAGAGTAACGAAGAATGAAGAGGTTAAAGTGGTCAAACAACTAAGCTGAAGAGGATATTTGTGAAGGTAAATAATAAAAGTGATTTTTTTGTTAGGTGCAATAAAAGTAAAGAATTGAAAAAGCAACTTACAGTTCATGTATGGATGAGTTTAGGATATAAGAGCATTTTCTTTTCGAGGAATTTTCATGTCTACTAGCATGTATGTATATATTGTTAGGTGTGACACATCCATAATGCTAGTTACACACAAGGTAAGATTAAAGAAAATATGGGTATGTTCCAAATAATAATCCCTCATGTGGCATTGTTTAAATTGTTTTTTATGACAAATAATGTATTTTAATTGATTTATTTTGAAATTTCGATATTATCTCCATAGATAACACATAGATGGTCAACTCTCCAAATGTCAAAAACGTGGTTATAAATGTCTTCACACATACGGGTACGGTGTGAATTCAACACGCATAGGGGAGTAAAATTTCTACTTACATTAACATACTATTACGCAATATATTTTTGCACTTTCCAATTATGTAATTAATTTTCAATTTTTGCAATAAGAACTTATTCACAGTTTAATTTATTTTTGAGTTTTTAACAAAAAATATATTTCATTTTGTTGACATTTGTTAGGTGAAATTTATTTCTTCACAGTATTGTATTTTTTTGTCTTTTAGGGGATGAAAATTTTCAATACAAAATAATAATTATTTTAAATTACTATTTAATATAACGTTTTTCGCACATATAAATATATTATCAAAAATTCAAAAATATATATTTTTTTAACATAAGTTTATGTAATTTTAGCATATAAAATTGAATGTAAAAAAAAATGTTTTTTTACAAAACATTTTATATAACTATGTGCAGTTTAGGTGCTGTGGGGAAATTTTTTTAATAACCATTTACAATTTTGCCTACCAATACATTCTTAAACTTAGGTTTTTTGACAAGAGACTTAGGTTTTTGACGTTTCAGTTCACTATCTATGTGTTATCTATGATTATCTCTTTAAGCTTTTATTTTTCTGCCAAAAAAAAAAAAAAAAATAAAACCTTATAATAATTATCATATTTTTTCCCGACGTTTCATTTATTTACTATTAAGAAAAACTAGACTTTTGCAAGAAAAAAAAATAATAAATAAATAAAATAATTAAAAATCTTTGATTAATACAAACACAGAATCATAAGTCAAAAACTTGAGAACTTATTGTTTTGAACTTTTGAATTTTTAAAACGGAAAAATATGTTCCAACATTTTATTGTTACATAAAGTGCCTGAAATCAGTTTTTTTGATTACGTAAGCAAGAAATGAAGTTATAAAAATATGTTTACTATTTTTCAATTGGTGCTTTGGATATGGAATTTAAAAATAAAGCACAGCTTATATTATGCCATTGGCTAAGTTGATGTCGGACTGTAGGGAACATCATTTCTATTTATACGTATTAGCTTTTAGGTTGTTTTAAAAATAGTTGAAATTTTTTTTAGTATCCAAGGGTGAAAAACTATTTCACTATTTGGCGAAACCTTGAAAAAAATCTTTTTAGATTTTCCCCATCTAGATTTTTATAATTTTAATGTGAAATTGTGATATCAGTATAAAACGTATGTATTTTATTGTATTTTTGCCAAAAGTTCAGCCGATGTCTTTAAGTACGAAAGAATGTGACCAGAAATCACGTGAAAAATACTAAGTGGTGGTCGGTAAAAATTTCCATTAAAAATTGTTGATGTCAAATTTCTCCCAAACTAAAAGAGATAAGTGGGCATAATTTTTTGTAAATATTTTTAAGGACTCTCTAAGTTAAAAATCTTATTTTTTTTATATTTTTTTTGGCGGTTACCGATTGATTTCCAAAATAAAAGGTTTTTATAACACTATGCATTTTTCATACACGTTCGTACAGTTAAGGAACAACTACCTATGCTACCCAGCGCAAAAATGTATCTACACTAATGGCAATGCTGATTTCGTCAATAATAATTGAAGCGTGCATCACTCATTTCAATATAATTCCACTTCTACTGCGCATATTTGTTTAGCGTACGATATTTGCACAGAACTGATGTTTTTTCCAGCATTTTGCTGATTTTTATTAACATATTAATAAAACTTTCATAGTTAGTCCTATTTATTCTATTTATAATTTTTTCCTAAATTTTTGTAATCATAACTCTTTTGTTAGTCTAGTTTTAAAAGGTTCCTCTTTTAAAGGGTTCCCAAATTCAAATTTTCTTTTTACTTTTCTAAAATGCGTAAATAACTTAATTTGTTTAATATAAAATTTTTAACAAGTTTTTAAATGACAAATGATTGATTCTATTTTAACAAAACTGTAGGCTTTTTGAAATAAATGTTAAACACAAATTTTTTTTAGAAAATCATTAGAAAGAACAGCTTTTTAACGTCATAATTTTTTTGAAGAAAAACTATTAAATGGAAATAGAGAAAAAAGTAATTACAAAAAATCACTAACTAAAGTTTGATGAACGTCATAAAGTTGGTTAAACTTTTCATAAAGTTTTAAGCCAAGGCAAAAATATAAATTTGTTAAAGCAAGAAAAATAATGTTGGACAAAAATTATAGCATTAAAGCATAGAAAAGTCAAAAAAATATTTGTTATACTTTCTAATGTTCTAATTTGAACATCATTTTAATAATTCTTGCAAAAAAAACCGACTACAAAACAAATATATGTGCATCATTTCTAAACTAAAAATTTAAAAGGAAGTAATCTGTAAGAAATAGTACTCAAATCAAATACTTTTATACTTGTTGCTCTAACGGAAATAGTAATATACGTTCTGTACATACAAATGTCTATCCGTAACGATTAAGCAGATAAAGCAATATACGACAAATTACGTCAGATATGAGGACACCCTTTGTTTTTTTACACTTATTATTACTGACGCAGTAGTAAAAAGTAACGGTTCCAAAGATATGGCCATACAGCTAAACAATTTTAACCTAGGGGACACCCTTTAATGTGCAATCCTAAATTAAATCTTATTTTAAAGGACAGATTCTTTGTAAATTTCAAATGTCTGTCTAAAACGGTTCAAAAGTTAGGCCATGTGCATCAATTTACATCAATTATTGAGGCACCCTTTAAAATTTTAAATATTGATAAATGTTATTATACGGGACATAGTAGTGGAGATTCTGTCTAATTTTCAAGTGTTTGTCTCTAACGGTTCAAAAGATAGGGCTAGATAGGTAAATAATATCTATTATGGGGACACCCTTTAGTTTCCAAATTTAAATTATATACTTGATGTTATAAAGGACTTAGATATACAGGTTCTTTGTAAATTTCAACGGTATCTCTGTTACGGTTCAAAAGTTTTGCAATATACATCAAATTACATCAACTATTGGACCACCCTTTAACTTCCAATTATAAATATTTAATTTCTGATTATAAATATTGGGCATTCTGTCCAATTTTCAAGTGATTGTTTACTATGTTTCATATATTTAAATTGACGTCACATATGGGGACACCCTTTGATTTTTAAGTTTATTTTTTTATTAATTTCTGTTATTGGCAGCTATAGTAATAAGCAGTTTTTTTTAAATTTTAAAAGGGTGCCCTTTACGGTTCATAAGGGTATGGGGACAGCCTTTAATTTTCAAAATTCTGATCTTCTTTTAAAATTGGACCAATCTGTAAGCATTTCCTTTCTAATAAAGAAAAAAAGTTTAAAATCGGTTCAAAAATTACTGAGTTCTGCGGGCACAAACATAAAAAAAGCAACATTCAAACGAATTGATAACCTCCTTCTTTTCTTGAAGTCGGTTAAAAAGTTTAACTATCACATTAAGTTGGTAGCGGTATATATATAAATTACAAATTATACTGGTAAAAGAAAAGAAAAATTGTTTGTTTCCTGTTGTGATTTTTTGTTGTTTCTATCTCAAATTGACGCGTATTTTTCAAATACGGCAACAAATTTAAATTAATATACTAAAGTATATTTTGTTGTTGTTTTAGATGTGGAAAAACAGTGTCTAAATACCTAATAAAATAGAACAAAATTTAAAAGATATCTCTATGTTTTTTTTTCAAGAAGAAATTCTTATTATTTTAATAAGGAAAACCTTTTTGAAAAAATCAAGAAAAAACCTAGGGGTTTTATTAGGTATTCTTCTTGATTTTATTAGGCGTTCTTGTTTTTTTTTTTTATAAAAACAAAATAAATTTAAAAAAATTTTTAAAGTAAATAACTGAAAACAATTGGTATATTGCTTTTTGGCATCTTCTTTGAAATTTTTTGCTAATCAATTTTTGAATTCTTTCTACCTTTTCTTTTTGTTGTGGTGGATGCCTGACATTCTATTTTGCCATCATATTATCCTCTATTTTTCCAAGGGGTGGAAATTAACTTAATTTCTAAAACTTGAAAAACCATGGTGAACATTTTTTCGTACTCTGCCAGGGATCGAACCTGCTGTGCTTCGTTTTGAAGGTACGCATTTAACCACTACACTAAATGTATATTTTATATTTTATGGTTTAACAAACAGTTTCTATGTTGATTTATATAAACGAAATAACAAGAAAATTAATATAATCAAGAAGATATCCTTATTAAGAAAATTAAAACGATGATTTACAAATGATCATATAGAAAGCTAATGTAATCAATCAGGAAAACGTTTTTAAAAAAATCAATTAGGTAGCCTAAAGAAATGAATAAGAAACCCCTTTTTTAGGATTCCGTACCCAAAGGGTAAAAACGATACCCTAATGTTTTCGCTACAATGTCTGTCCGTCTGTCCGTCTGTCAGCGCCTTTTATCTCTGGAACCGTAACAGGTAGACTCTTGAAATTTTCACAGATGTGATTTGCATGTATAAGACCTAAGTTTTAAACCATAACAGGTAGACGCTTGAAATTTTCAGAAAAGGTGTATAGTAGTGCCCGCTATAGTAACAAATACTAAAACTTTTAGCGTGTTCCGATGGAGAGGTGTTATTCACGCAAATGTCTTTATTTCTTGAACTGTAGGAGGTATGGCCGCAAGATTGAAAAACAGTAATTAAAACTTAGTTCGCTATATAAACAAGTCTCAAAAAATAAACCTTAAAATTAAAGTGTGTTCCGATAGTGCTGTGATTTGCGTGTATAAGGCCTAAGTTTTGAACCATAATAGGTAGACTGTTGAACTTTTCACAGAAGGTGTTTAACTGTGACCGCTATTTAAACAAATATTAAAACTTATAGGATGTTCCGACAGAGAGCTGTTATTCACAAATGTGTGTTTATTTCTTGAACTGTAGGAGGCATACACTAAAAATTTACAAACAGAAATTAAAACTTAGTTCGCTTTATAAACAAGTCTAAAAAAATAAACCTAAAAATTAATTTTTGAACCATAATAGGTAGACTCTTGAAATTTTCACAGAAGGTGTATAACTGTGGCCACTATAGCAATAAACACTAAAACTTATTGGGTGTTCCGAAAGTGAGGTGTTATTTGCCTTTATGTCTTTATTTCTTGAGCTATAGGAGGCAACTACTTAAAATTTGCAGACAGTAATTAACGCTATGTTCGCTTTCTAAACAAGTATATAAAATTAAACCTTAAAATTAAAGGGTGAGAGTGACGTGCTTTGCGTGTATAGGGCCTAAGTTTTGAACGATAATAGACTCTTGAAGTTTTTACAGGAGGTTTATTACTATGGAAACTATAACAAATAATAAAAATTAAAGGGTGTTCCGACAGTGACGTGATTCTCATGTATAACTCCTTATTTCTTGAACCGTAATAGGTAGACTCTTAAAATTTTGTACAGGAGATATGTTGCCATGGCCGATATGACAATTACTAAAAATTAAAGGGTGTTCCGACAATGACATGTTTTTCACGTATAGTGACTTACTTTTTTAATCGTAATAGGTAAACTCTTGATAAATTCATAGAAAAAGAATTTCCATGGCCGTTATAACAAATAACAAAATTAAAGGGTGTTCCGACAGAGACATGATTTTTACTTAAATAGCCTTATTTTTTAAACCGTAATAGGTAGACCCTTGAATTGTTTACAGTAGATGTTGTACTTCGTCCGCTGTAACAATTACTAATTACTAAAGGGTGATCCATCCTTAAACAACAAAAAGTTGTGTCGTCAGCAAATGTCGATGTGTGGATTTTGTTACTAGTTGGCATGTCTGAAGTATACAATAAGTATAAAACGGGCCCCAATATACTACCATGGGGACGCATGACGTCGTCAGTAAAGAGCTTCCGGCGGACTGACGGCGGTGATAACGTGTGATGCGGGGAGGAGGGCGGTGAAAAGCGAGTACAAGTTGCTGAGAGATAGAATCAGTAACTTATCCTATTTTTTATAAAATAAATAATTGACGTATAGACTTAAAAAGCCGTAGCATCACATCCAAAGAGCCGCATGTTGCTTGCGAGCCGCGGGTTGCCGACCCCTGATCTAGCCCTTTACAAATGGCTGAGTTATTTCCAAAATATTTTGATTCTGCTCTACTGTGCAGAGCTGACTTGCGGATTTTGCGAACATTACAACAAATAAGGAGAACACCCATCAATATGCTAAAAACTTTGTTGCAACAGCAAGCACCTATGAGAAACACTGCACAGTGGGGCAGAATCAAAATATTTTGGAAATAACCTAGTAATTTATAAACGGCTAGGCCAATTGATCCAAAATTTGACATGACGAGAGCAGAGGCGTATCTAAACTTAAGGTTTGAAGGTGGGTACCATGCACCCTCCTGGGGTGCCGATATGTAGTCTCAAATTTGGGAACCTCGCACCTGGAAATTCTTTTACAGCTTGCCATTTCTTCAGTTTTATTCTGATTTTTTAAAATTATGCATGGTCTTAAAGGTCTTGTCAATACCTACAAAATGGTTATTATTATTAAAATATTAATTCAAAATGATAGAGTTATAAGCATTTTAAAAAATAAAATTATTGATTTTTCGCTACCCTGGTCCAGCTTTTTTCAAAATATTGGGTACAATTTTCAGCAAAATTTTTTAAGTTTTTTAATGTAATTAGTGAGCCAAATTCTTAATATTTTTGATAAATTTGAAGATTGTATCTTTACTGAGTTAAATACTAGACGATTTGCAATTTAAAAAATCCAAAATTATTGCATTTTTGTGTACTTTAGCCCAAAAAAGGCCGTTAACGTATTTTTTTCAAAGAACAAATTTTTTTAAGGAATATATAAAAATTTTATATTTTTGTGTAAGCTAACTACATATGTGTACGCTTGAACAAATTTCATATAAGATTGATCATCCTTGTAGAAGATGGAGGTCCCATAATATGACCTATTTTACACCTAAATTTTTAATTTAGCCTATATATTCTAAATTCCCAAGGCTGGGATCGAAAAAAGAAGACTGCAGAAATAAAGCCATATATGCTCTGAATTGTTTCTGAAAATATGTAATGAGCACAAGTTCGTATGTAGACTTTATGGGCAAAAGAGTAAAAACCCCAATTTTGATAATAACTATAATTAAAATTTTCAAAATTAAAAATCGCAAAACACCGCGCAATCTTGTTTACTCAACAAAGTTTGGTTTGATACTAGATTAGTGTTAACTAAAAACGAATGTTGCTAACCGAAGGTTGGCTGAAGAAACAACAACATACATATAAGGTGGTAAATATTAAAAGTAAAAATATTCAACAAGAGGGAAGCTTAAGGTAGTGGTAGACTTCGTTCTCACCAACTGACGATTGATAATTGAATACAAGTTTTCTCGTATCCCTTTATCTGGGTTTGGTTGGTTAAATAGATGATGCTTACAACTAAAACACTACCCTAAGCAGATAGATACAAGAGTGCTGATGACGGACGTGGCTCTCTAGAAAATGTGCATTCCGCTCGTGCTGGTGTCTAAAAATTAAATTTTCCCAATTTTTTTTATATTATTACCTAATTTGTAATTTAATTAATTCTTTCTCAGAGAGAATATAAACGAACTTAAGCTTGATTAAAATTTCCTTGTATTTATATATATTCCTTAAAAAAAATTTTCTATGAAAAAAAAATACGTTAAGGCCGTTTGGGCTAAAGTACAAAAAATGCAATAATTTTGGATTTTTTAAATTGAAAATCATCTAGTATTTAACTCAGTAAAGATACAATCTTCAAATTTATTAAAAATATTTAGAATTTGGCTCACTAACTACGTTAAAAAATTTTTAAAATTTTCTAAGAATTGTACCCAATATTTTGAAAAAACTAGACCAGGGTAGCGAAAAATCAAAAATTTTATTTTTTAAAATGCTTATAACTCAATCACTTTGAAATTATATTTGCAAATTAAGACACCATTTTGTAGGTATTGACAAGACCTTTAAGATCATGTATAATTTTTAAAAATCAGTATAAAACTGAAGAAATGGCAAGCTGTAAAATAATTTCCAGGTTCGAGGTTCCCAACTTTGAGACAACATAGCGCCACCCCTGGAGGGTGTGTGGTACCCACCTTTAAAACTTAAGTTCAAGTACTCCTCTGATATGTTCGTGTCAAATTTTGGATCAATCGGCCTTGCCATTTATAAATTACTAGGTTATTTCCAAATTATTTTGGTTTACCCCACTGTGCACTTCTGAGATTTGATTGACTTAAAAATTACAAAATTTTAAAAGCCGTAAATTTATATAAAGTTCATTTTACAGTCTTGTTCATCTTAAGAGCAAAAAAAACTTGATAGAAAATATATTGCTAATTGAGAAAACAGCAATGTTTAACAGAAGCCTAAAAATTTAAACAAAAAGTGTAAATAAACTAAATTTTAAAAGTAACTTTAAGGTATCAAGGGTTAAGTCCAATAGGCTGGAACGTTGGTGCTGGGGGAAAATAATTTTACTATTTTTGTGGAGTTTGTACATCTCATACCGTTTGACATATCAAAATGAAATTTAGTATGTTCCTTTGGTATATGGCGATGAAGAGCTGTATAGTTTTTAGGCATAATAGGGAGGGGGCAATTGGTAGTTTAATTAACACAAATTTTGTGAACGCTCTACGCTGAAGAGTTGTGTAAATTTCAAGCACAATCGGGAATGGGCAAGGGGTAGTTTACTTAACATCCCAAACCAAAAATAATTAATTTTTCGATTCGAATATACTTTGAATTTATATTCTTTATGTAATATATCCACAAAAATATCTGTTTCCACTACGTATGGTAAAGTTGAGTGTAGGCAACTCCAGATTTTTTTCTTTGTTGTAGTAAGATATAGGTAGATATATTGTAATGATTTTTCTTTGACCAAAATATATTTAATGTACTTAGAATGGTCCTTTTATTTCTATAAGACAGTTTTTGCAGATCCAAGTGTATCAACATTTGCTTAATTTTATTATATTTGGATCTGCAACATTTGGACTCTTACCCTTATCGAATCGGCTTTAAACTTTACAATTGACTCAACAATAGCACATGACAATTTTTCATCACTTTTACATATTAAAAAAAAATATATTTTTCCTTCCACCCTAATGTCCAATACCCTACTTATATTTTTTTAAGGAAAGCAAAAGGCAGTTTACATTGAATTCATTTTGTTTTTTAGATTTTTTTAACGAATTTTGAAATATTTTAAGAAATATTAAATATTTAACGATATTTTTCACTAAGATTATTGTGAAAAATGTGATATTTGTCACTAAGATTATCATTAACATGTAAGTAACGTACAAAACTTTGCTGTGGTAAATGGTGCAAGTTTAATAGCGACTCTAAAATAAAACTCAAGTACTTTACAGAAAATATGAATAATGTGCTAAAAAAATTACATAAATAAACAATTTACTCAATAAAAGGGAAGAAAATGCAGAAAAATAATTTTAAATAAAAAAAGAGAAAAGAGTTTTAACCAAGAGGTTATTGAAAAGACAGACGTGATGATGACTATAACTACACAACAGCAGCAACGTGCAAATTGGAAAAAAGTATATAATAAAAGAAAGTGAGACATGGTTGAAAAAAAAAGTATTTAAAGTCTTAATGATATAAAAATTTTAATGTTGCTTCGGCAGCTTATTCTGCTGTTGCTACTGAAATCAAGGGCTGGAATAAAAGAAAGTGCAATGTGCTTGCACAAGGACTATTCATGTATTTCATGGTTCATTTATTAGTTTAACTGTGTGCTTATCTTTTGATACTTCATCTCATTTAAAACATGATTAGAAACACCAATAGAAGAAACAGCACCTTGAAAAGTCAAATAAAATGGTATTTATACGTAACAACGCAATGCTTAATTGATTTTAATACTTGTTTATCGTTTGTAATACGAGCGTAATTTAATTTATTTTGCTTAAAGTTGCACTTTCAAGATAAGTGAACAAAATAATATTTCAAACAGCCTTTCGTTTGTTCGCATGAGTACAATCGTAGAAAGTATAACTTTAAATAACCCAATAAAATGTATTTTAGACCCTTCATAACTTTTTTCTTATCGGGCTATTTTTACATTTTATATAAAAAATTGAAGACCTACGATCAAAATTCCAATCCAATCAAAAGTTACAGATTTTGCCCAGATTATCGTGAAATGGTTCAATGTGCGTAAGTCTTAAAACGGTTTAAAAATATATGAATAAAGTAAATCGAGCTAAAGAAAAAAAAAGTTTTAAAATAAAAAAAAATCTAAAAATATTTTTTTTGTATTCGAAAGGCTTGTTGAAGCCTTCATACTTCTATACATATAATAAAATAGTAAGTCATTTTCGTCTGTCTGTCTGTCTGCTTTCCATTTGTGTTCGCATAACGAAATTTTATAACGAGATACCTTAGCATCCTGATTCCAATAAAGGATACTTTTTTTCACAAAAAATATCTCATGTCCAAGAGAAAGTGAAGAAAAATCAGTGAAAAAACGCAGTTTCCGGTTTAAAGGTTCCAAATTTTCGGCTTAAAACTGTGATATTTTAAACACTATTGCGCAACATTAGGTGCCAATTGAATAAAATTTGAATTTGATTTGTGTTTTAATCTATACATATAATAAAATAGTAATTCATTTCCGTCTGTATGACTGCTTTTCATTTGTGTTCACATCACGTAATTACTACTGTATGGATTTAAACAAAATTTTGTGAGGAAGTACCTTAGCATCCTGATTCCAATATAAGACGTTTTTTTCCGCAAAAAATATCTCATTTTAAAGAGGAAGTGGGATATGTTAAACACCATTGTGTAACATTAGGCGCCAATTGAATAAAATTCGTATTTGATTTGTATTTTTACTTTGTGGAATTGCAACGTTATTAAAATATTTTAAACACCTTTTACAGAGCTTTACAATAATTTTTAGAAATTTTACAATTTTATCCAGGGATGGGTACCTTTATAAAAAGTAAATACATAAACCTTAACTGAAACACTGTAAAAGTAAGAGTCTAACAATTGGTGTGGAAAGCAAAATCGAGCAAATCGAAAAAAGAAGGAGGTTATCAATTCGGCTGTGTATTGCTTTTTTGTGTTTGGTAACTCTTACGAGTATAGATAAACATTTTAAATGAACACAAAGCATAATAATAACAAGTACAAAAAAAACTAGAGGGTGTCCTCATAGGTGACATAATTTGACTAATGACCTTATCTTTTGAACCGTTATAGATAGATTCTTCATATTTACACAAAACGTGTATTATTGTGGGCGACATAAGAACTATTAAATGGGAAATGAAAGGTTATATCTATAGTTAATAAAATTTGATGAACTCGTTATCTTTTAAACCGCTAAAGATGGACAATAGTACAATATTATTACTATGTACAAAAGCAAGATACTACCTGTACAAAAAAAATTATCGTGTCTCGAAGCAAGTATCGAGACATTAGTGCATTCGTTAAACAGTTTTATATACTCTAGAAATGCAAGAAATGGTTCGCATGCAATCTATGATGTTGCAGGCGGTACTTAACAAACCATGAAAATAATATGTTTCTGGAACGCAAACGGCTTACGCCAACACAAAAATGAACTCGAGTACTTCTTGAAGAACCAACAAATTGATGTCATGATGGTTTCAGAGACTCATTCAACAACAAATAGCTTTTTTAAAATCAATGGCTATATATTATATGACACTAAAGACCCCAGTGGCAGAGCATGTGGTGGTTCAGCAATACTAATAAGGGCTCGAATTAAACATCATTTACTGTGTGATTTTTGTGAGGACTACCTTCAAGCAACAAACATCTGTATTGAAGAATATCATCAAAACTTTGTCATTTCTTCGATTTATTCACCTCCTAGATTTCAAATATCAGAGAGTCAATATATCGACTTTTACAAATCACTAGGTCCCTGTTTCATAGCATCAGGCGACTACAACGCTAAACATACGTTTTGGGGATCAAGACTTATCAAATGTGATATTAAGTGGACAACCCACCTATTGGCCTACTGATCGACAAAAAATACCTGATGTTATTGATTTTGGCGTGACTAAAGGTATTTCGAGAGAAATGATTAAGGTTTAAGCGTCACTCGAATTATCCTCAGATCATTCACCCACTATTGTCTATATATGGAACCAGCAAAATATCGTGTCGCCAACAACTTGCACAAGCATTAATTGGTTGAAATATAGAAAGTATCTCAGTACTCATTGTTCGGAAAGCATACCGCTAAGAACACCATAAGATGTGGACCAGAGTCTAATTTATTTTGATCAAAACCAGCTGCCTAACATGCGACAGAAACCAGACAACCAGCAGGATACAATCAAATTTATTTTGTAGATGTCGAGCGGCTCTTGGCTGAAAAAAGGAAAGTTAGAAGAGAGTGGCAAGCACACAGATCTCCGCAACTCAAATCTAGACTTAAAGATTGCACGAAACAGCGAAGTCAGCTGCTAGAATCTCGAAGAGTAGCATCTCTGAAAAATTACTTGGAAGACCTCGATGCAACTGCACAATGAGATTATTCATTATGGCGTGCATGTAGGAACCATAAAAGACCGGTCGTACTGGTAGTACCGGTCGTACTGGGCAAGGAATGATACCGAAAAAGGCAATTTATTTATTAAACATTTGAAAAAGGTTTTCACTCCAAATGTATGTACTGATATAGCTGAGTTGCCACTAGTAGAGACTAGTACCGTAGTACCCCTAAGATTTGAATTTAGGGATATTGAAAGAGCAATAGCGAATTTAAACACCAAAAAAGCCCCTGGCGTTGATAAAACAAATAACAAGATGTTATTTGTGTTGCCCCGTTTAGGTCGCAGAGTTATTCTTTTTATTTTTAATGCCATCTTACGTCTTGAGTACTTTCCCACAGAGTGGAAGGTTTTTTTGATTACTGTGATACCTAAACCAGGAAAAAACCACACAAAAGTAGTATCATACAGACCTATAAGCCTTTTATCAAACGTGTCAAAGTTGTTTGAGAGAATATTAATAACTAAGCTTAATCCAATTCTTAGCGCGAAAGGATGTGTTCCGAACCATCACTTCGGCTTTAGAAAACAACATAGTACGATCCAACAAACACACAGATTAGTAAATGTAATCAAAACGACATTTGAAGAAAAAAATACTGTTCTGCGCTTTTTATCGACGTTTCTCCAGCATTCGATAAGGTTTGACACGAAGGCCTAATATTTAAGTTAAAGCTGAACTTGCCCGAAAACTTGTACACGCTCTTAAAGTATTATTTAATGAATCGTTTTAACTAAAAGAAGGTGACTTTTTAAGCTCACCTCAGCTTATTGAAGCCGGAGTTCCACAGGGCAGTATTTTGGGACCCATTTTACACTTGCTGTACACATCCAATATGCCAACTAGCAATCAAATGCGCGCATCAACATTTGCTGATGATACAGTCAGTATTATTCATGAAAGTACCCAAGAAGCATCAAAAACTCAATTTGGAAAAATGGCTAGAAAAATGGAGAATAAAAGTGAATGAATAAAAATGCAAAGTTGTGTGAGAAGTTTCACACTGCGTTAGGACTTATGCCCTCCTATTCGCATAAATAAACAAATGATACCACAGCTTTCCTGGGTATTCATCTTGACCGTCGCCTTAGTTGGAAAAGCCACATAGATTTCAAGTTAACACAAATGAAACTAAAAGCAGTACAACTAAATTGGCTTATTCGCAAAAACTCCACCCTGAGGTTAGATTGTAAACTGCTACTGTACAAGTCGATCCTCAAACCAATTTGGTGTTATGGAAGTCAGTTATGGGGCACTGCCTCAGCTAGCAATGTAGAAAAAATTCATAGGCGCCAAAATATGATACTACGTATGATTACATCTGCTCCCTGGTATATAAAAAGTTCGAACATCCACAAAGACCTAAACATGCCATCAGTTAAAGCAGAAATAGCGAAACATGCAGTCACATATCTAAAGAGGCTTGAATCTCATCCAAATCCTTTGGCGCGTAACATGCTGAATGAACCTGATTACATTCGACTAAAAAGAAGAGATACTACTTTTCTTGGCCGTATATTAGAGGGATGACCCGCATATGATTGCAAAATCCGTGAAACAAACATTATTTTTGTCTAGCACTGGCTGGACATAAAAAGTATATTTGTATTTTAGACTGAAGATACGAGTAATTATTGTCAGTTCAAAATATTGAAGATACAATAAATAAATTATGAAATAAAAAATTTAAAAGTCAAACTTGCTATATCTACAATACCAAATAAAAAGATTTAAAGCTTGTTCCTCTAGGTGACGTCATTTGATGTTTTAGACAGACACTTGTACTGTACACAGAGTGTTTATTGATAAGTCCGCAAGAAATAGAAGTATACAAAGTTAAATTTAAAAACTTTTAAGTCATAATAAAGTGTTACCTGAATTTTATACAGTATATTTTCTGTTACAGCTAGATTCTAACAAGCATTAAATTTAAAATAAAAGATTAAGATTAAGATTGAGGCATATATGTATGTGTTAGAACGGTATTTTAAACCGTATAGATATGCATTTGAAATTTAAACAAAGTTTTTATTACTATGACAACCAAACTAAGTATAACAAATAAAAGAGTGTAAGCCATTATAGATAGAGATTTGAAATAAATACATAGTCCGTATTATTAATATATCTATAATAAAAAATTAAGTTAAATGTTGTCCCCATAGTTGACTTTATTTACTTCAAATTACATATTATATGCTATAACAGCAGGTTTTGAAATTAAATGGTAATTTATCTTTTAATTTGGGCAGGCGCTTGAAATTCAAATTGTAGCGGGCAAAGGCCCGCTACAATGAAAGGTAAACAAGACACACTATACGCGTTTTTTATATTTTATCTGGTTTAAACACTAGTTCTTACAGATTACTCCCTTTTAAATTTTTAGTTGAGAATTGATGCCCATCTATCTGTTTTGAATTCGGGTTTTTTGCAAGAACTATGTAATAAATTAATTTGTCTACCTACAGTGTGCAAAATCCAAATGCACTATTTCCTTAATATCTTAAATCGTTTTAAAAATAAATTAACTTATATAACTTTTTCAAATTATATATTCCATTCCAAGCTTATTGAATACAAAGTTATCCAACTAAATATTAAAGTTTGTTTTAAAATTATTTGACATAAAATTTATGTGTGCGAATATGAATTGAGTTCTTAAAAATAGCGAGTTCACACAAAATATTGAATTAAATTTTTTTTGTTCGTTTGTTTTATTAAATCAAACCTTTTGCTTAAAATTATTCAAAAAAGTATTTTTAGTTATTTATTTTATAACGTGGTAGTAGTTTTTGCGAAAACTGAAGGTGTACGAATACAAACTTAATGAAATTGTCTATTATAATTTATGGACATGAGTACATAAAACTAGTAATGTTTTTTTATATTTATTTAACGTTATCACGTTGAAACTGCTCATTTCATACTTTACAAAATACGGTTGTATGTACGTGTAGATACAAATTTCTCATAAAAAATGGTAATAAAAGATAAATTTGTACAGGTTTGCTGTACATACTATACATAACATTTGCTTGTTGTAAAATTAAATCTTTTAGAGCAGATTTACAAAACACAAAGTTGTATGTAAAACCGAAAAGGACAAATCAAAGTAAGTTTCCAAATGACATTATTTTGCAAATATAAAAGTAAACTTTACTAAAAAATAAACTCTTTCATAATTATTCATAGAGCAATACACGGCTCAATAATGTCCTTCAGTTATAATATAATTCATCATTAAAATGGTTGGTCAAGCTATTAATTGAGTGTTAAGCATAAGAAAAATCATTGTCGAAGTCAACATATGGGGATTTTATATCCCTCTACGCAGTAAATACAAACAAGTATTTTCAGTTCTACGCTTACCAGATCAGATCAGACCAGACCACAACAGCATTATGAATTGAATAGATGCGTAAAAAATGTAGCTCAGTGACAACAAAGGTTTTTGCCTCAACGGATTTGTATATAAGAAAAGAAAAAAAAAATTAAACACATTCTTTATCAGTAACTGTTTCGTGTACCATTTACTCTATGGGCAGATATAGATATAATCAATCACACAAAATTTTTGTAGTTTGTATAACTTATATGTATATTCCATATTCAATATAGATGCACAAATGTGTGTGAAATGTATGTGTTACACTTAAACATTTTCATTAATTTTGTTGCTCGTTTACTTTAGTATTTTTGGTCATAATTGCAATTGTCCAGTTTGAAATATCATAAAAACGAATGCATGTATGTAACATATTGTACAGATATTTTTCACATAAGAAATACGTACATACATATATACACATTTAAGTCCCACTACAGTTATAAAACCAAATGTAATTATAAATTGCGTTATTATTCCTAGGGAAGTGTGTCATTATAATATTTTGTGACTTTGCCATGACCACATATAAATTCATATAAATTTGAGTCATGAATATGCCGTTTCTATTACCCATGGTCGGTTAATAATGATGAATTAGTGAAGTGGTTAAATGAAAACATAACAATTATAATCAAATGCTAGATGACTACATTGTACGAATATTATTAATGTAATGATTATTTGTGGTGTATTTGTGTGTGTGTTTTTTTTATTATATTTATAAAAGAATTAGTTATACTCTAAAAATACTAGTAAAAAGATATTTTATTTGTTATAAAAAAAATGCTCTTATGCAAAAGAACTAAAGTCTATTTTATGACAAATTGTACATAAAAATGTTGTCTTAAAATACTTAAATTATTTAATAAATTAATACAAAAACCTTGAGAAGCCATGTAGCTTATCTTCAGGTAAAAATTAACAAATTCATGGAAAATTCAAATATTTAGAAACAAATAATATAAGTTTTCTTTTATAGAATTTTTTAATAAAAAAAATGGAATTCATTGCTGATTAAGGAAGTATGATTTTGAAGTTTTTTCTTTGACTTGCTGTTATTAGCTTTTGTGAGAACATCAGTTGTAATTTTGTGGTTGTGGTTGATTTTCCGTAAAAAGTTGCTACTATTATAAAATTCTGTGGGTAGAGTAGTGTGATATATCTTTTTTACGTCTAAAACAAAACGATCTGTAGCTATGTTTGTGCTTAAAATTTATTGTGTGTGTAATTGTAGTATTGACATGTGGTTTGAGTATTTTTAATAACTGGGTTTGTGTTTGCTGGAGTTTAATACAATGTAAGGAGCTTTCCCAGGCTGTGATTCCATGGTGGGTATGTGATCCAGCTAGCGAAAAATATGCTTGTCTCAAGACGGTGTTATTCGAGCAGTAACTTAAATGATGCATATATGATGCTTTTCGAAGTTTTTTTCGTACCTGATCTACATGAACTTTCTATTTAAAGTTTTGATCGATGAATACACCAAGGTACTTGTATGTATTAACAATTTCAATTGATGTGGAACATTGATCAATATCGTAGTTGAAATTCGAAATTTTGCTTCTGTGTAGGCATTTCAGCAAATCGGAAATGTGGAGTTTTTATATGCATTAATTTAGTCTTAGTTGCATTAATCCATGGTCATGGCACCAACGAAATGACAATGAATGAAAATGTCAAAGTATTAATCAGTTCGTTTGTTTATATTATATACAATATAGGACCGAGTTTAGAGCCCTCTGGTACGCCGTAGTTTACAATTGCTTCGGAATTTCCTACATGTGAGGTAGTTTTTAAAAAGTTGAAGGTATTGTCCTCTTACACCACTCCATTCTAACATAAGTAGCAGTTTTTATGTGACAATGTATCAAACGCTTTACTGAAGTCTATAAACAAAGTTAGACAATGGCGACTTTAAGTTCTTAATTATAAAGAGACTTTAAGTTCTTAATTATAAAAAGATAAAGAAAAATTAGAACTTAAGACTAAATAATTAATTTATTCATTAAAAATAGTTCAAATAATATTAAAATTCATATCAAATTAATTCATTTAAAAGTAATTGTATTATTTTTATATAACGCAATTCAGAAATCCTATTTGTTTTTTTTATAAACCCTTCAATACGGGTGAAAAAGGTTTATAAAAGTTTGGCATTTCTTTTTTAATTGCTACAATAGAAAAGTCTATTGAGTGATTTTCGTCCACCTGTAATGGAATTAAAATCAATTTTTCACAAATTACAACAATATAAAAACTCGAATCCGTCAGGCATAGTTTCGAAAGATTTCCTATTGGAATTTTGCTAAATTGGCAAATAAATGTCGAAGATATGCTTTAAGAAAATGCGAGCATCGCTGTTACGCTCTACTCATCTTGTAGTTTTTTTATGTTATAGTTATTGGTTTTTTGTATTAAAAACCAAAAGTTACGAAAAAAACACTGTACACAGAAAAAATTATTTAAAAAATATTTCCTAACAAATGGTTTTTTAAATGTTTATTGATTTTCCAAAACTTTTTTGTTTGAGTCTAATAATACTTTTGTTTGATTTTTAATTTGCTGCTAACAGTGTTTCCGTAATAAAAATAATTGATCAAACTAAATTTATTAAGATGGAAATGTTGTACTTCTGTAAAAATTGTAAAAACTAAATTTAAAAAACTTTTAAATTT
This sequence comes from Phasia obesa, assembly GCA_949628195.1. NCBI lineage: Eukaryota > Metazoa > Arthropoda > Insecta > Diptera > Tachinidae > Phasia > Phasia obesa. The sequence continues at coordinate 33,842,958 of OX451218.1, read as the reverse complement.
TGAATACCATCTAATTATATTTTAGTAGGCGAACTACGTCCTTTTATTCAACCTTATGAAATTAAAAAGCAAAAAAGTATATAAATTTTTTTTCTTTATGAAATTTAAGTTTGGAATTTACATATGGCGAGAAAAATATTTTCGCACTGTTATTTAAATCGGTTTTATACAAAACGTAGCACTAGTGTCGTAGGAATAACAAAGTTATTTTGAACAGCCAAGTAAACAAACTTATTAAGATTTAAACTAAAAATCATTTTGAAGTTTTCGAATAAGTGTTTTTGTTAAATCTTTTATTCTTTGTGTTGGACTTCTGAAAGAGTTATCATTATTTTTATAAACAATTTTTTTGTATTCTTAAAATGTGGGTAAAACTTTCCTTGCTTATATTTTTAAATAATAAATTGGATTATTTTAAAATAGCATAGGTTATTGGCATTATATTATTAAAATAATAGTTGAATTCCCAAAACATTTAATTTCAATGATTGCTATTATATCATACACAGCAATACAAATACTATATAATTTTTAAGAGCCTGTCTGTATATTAAAAGATAAGGAGGTTTACGTCAAATTAAGTTATCCATGAGAACACTATTTAATTTTAAGTTTTATTTAATATTGCGGATATAGCAATTTGAAGGCTGCGTAAATATCAAGTGTTTGACTATAACGGTTCATACGTAAAATAATATCACCTATCGGAACACTGTTCAATTTCTAATTTGAAATACTTATACTTACGGTCATAACGGACTATCGGAAATTATACCTAATTTCCAAGATACATCAACTATAAGGACATTAATCTGTAAGGTAATTTTGTTATTAGTTTGTTAAAATATGAACTTTAGGGTTCAAAAGTCACGTAAAAATCATACCTGATTTTCCCGATGCACAACCTTTATTTTTTTAAATTCTAAACTTTTTTGAATGGAACGAATCTATAAGCATTGCCTTTCAAATAAAAATAAATAATAAGCGGTTCAGAATTAAATGATTTCTAGGAGTTAAATCAGACGATTTGATAACCTTCACTTTATATGAAGTCGGTTAATTACACTACAATTTTGCAGATATTATCCAAGAAATTTTATTTTGGCAAATTTAGTAATAATTACTCATTCACAAAAAACTCATTCACAAACACTTTCTGTCATGCATTGAAAAAATAACAAAAAATTTTTATTGATTTTTTCAAGACTTCAAAAAGTAAATTCATTTTAGTAAAAAAATATTTAAAGCACAAATATTGCAACATTTCAACGCCATTAGCTGCAGAGGAAAAGGTAAAAATATAAAAATTTGTTATTCAATATATTGCTACATATTCATATCGCACTTGATCAACAAGAGGGTATTAACTCAAAATATTTAAATTGTCACTTTTTGCAAGAAATCAACCAACAACATCAATATCCATCTACTGTAAAAATTTAAACGTATTCTGATTACTCTTTCAACTCGAAACCCGCATATGAGACCATTTTCGTGATAGTGTCTTGAGTACCTTTATATCAACAAAAAGGTATTATTTTTATTTGGCAATTATTGCAAAAAATTTTAAAGAAAAACCGTGGAAATATATTTTTAAAGGGAATTAGCTTACTATAATATGTTCGGATTTTTAAATTATCTTAAAATGTAATCACAAAAAGTTTTTTACCTCTACTGAAAATTTTAAAATTTTGAGTTAATACCCTCTTGTTGATCAAGTGCGATATATATTTTAATTTTTGATTTTTATTCACAGTTTTTCAGGTGGCGGCAATGGCCAACTTTATTTAAATATGTATGAAATATGCTTTTGGACAGCATACAATTCCCATACCAATAATTTATCTAAATCAAATGCAAGGATTTGCTCCAATTGTGCTCAAGAGGAAACGCTTTGTGCCTAAAATATATATGTAAGTAACTAGTCGCTAAAATTTGACCAAAGTAAAAAGAAAAAGGGAGATACATTATTTTCACTGTTGCTCAAGATGTCAAATTCCATATGTAGATAACATTTTTTAATATATAGAATTTGATATTTTAAGAAGCAGCGAAATTGAATGAATTTGCCATTGCCATCCTGTAAAGTGATTCCTCTTGGCCTTTTCTTTTTTTTAATATGGTCAAATTTTATCCAGTAGTTATTTAAATTAGTCACAAAACGGTTACTATTAAACACAATTAGCGAAAATTGTTTTTGATTTAGCTAAATTATTTTTTTGAAAATTGTTTGTTATTTCAGTAAAGCTTTTTATTTGTTTCTGATAAATTATTTTTTCGATTTTTTTTTTTTAATTTTAGACAATATTTTTTTTAATTTTTTTTTATAATTTTCAGTAAACTTTTTTGTCTGATTCAGACAAATGTTTTGTTTGAAAATTTTTTCTAATGTCAATAAATTTTTTTACCAAATATCACAGTTGTTTGTTTGAAATCAGGGAATATTTTCAATAAACTAATTTTAAAATTGTCTGAATTTACAATTTTGTTTATAGGACCATATTCAAACAAAAAATGTTCTATTTATGCGAATTAATTTTTTGAATCTGAAAAATAATTTTATCTGTGATAGATTACTTTAATTTTACTGTAATTTATTATTTGTTTAAAAAGACAACACTACCTATGTGAAGCTTTTTGATTGTCTGCAGAAAACGTCTAGAGTCTTTAGTGGGAATGGAACCCGCAACCTCTAGACTGATAGACTAGCTCGCTACCAATCGGTCTATTGCGCTATTAACCGAAAATAAAAATATTGCATTTCTAATAAATTTTATATAATTTTTTTATTAGTATATCTAATAGGAACAACTCACTGTTTGTTTATCTTTTGAAAAATAATAAAAATAGAAAGTATAAACTTCTGTCTAACACTACGAATTGTTTTTAGTTTCTTTTTATAAAAAGAACTTTTATAAAAACTTATGATAAAATTATTTTAAGTGATCTTTATTTTCGTTTTTTTCTTCAGCTTTCCAAATCAGTAAATAAACAAAAATAACCACAAATTAACTGAAAAAGTAAAAAAATAAACAAAAAATGTAATCAAGTGGAGAGGACTTAAGACAACTGAATAAGTGACTGATTAAATAAAAATATACATAATTATTTTAGCATTTCTGAATATTGCATTAAAAAAAGATCATTTGATATTGAATATTTAATTTAATTATTCGAACTTTGCATAAAAATATGTATATTATAACCAAGTTTGCCAGGATAAGCTCAGAAGGACCAGGATATATAGTTTGTTTTCAAAAATTAAAGTTTATAAAAGGAAATATTTACACAATAGTTCATTATACAGAAATAAAGGATATTTCTAATCTAGTGACTCGATCCACGAACGACGAGAAACGTACACGATGATCTTAAAAACATGTGGGTTTCTTTGTGTCGTTAGTGTACCAGTCACTAATACCTGCGGACTATGGCTATCTGAACCAGTATTCCACTCAGCACTACTACCACAATCTACTGTGTCTGGGATCTATGGCTGTCGGAACCAGTAGATTCCCTGTATACCACTACTACTAAATATAATTCTGTGTGTCTGGGGTCTATGGCTGACGGAAGCAGCAGATCCCCTGTACACTACTACTACGCTTCCCTATGGCTGTAATAACCAGTAGGGACTACCACTACTAATTTGGGCATTGGTTGTCTGTGTACGGCTGCTACCGAAGCTGTTACAAACTTGCGGTAACTGTCCGTCCACTACGACGGCCAAAGACCAACTAACGAAGTAGTGATAGTCTTAGCGTGTAGTAGTGGTCAGCACAAAATTATTGTTTGTAAAAGAGTGGCATATTGTATTCTCTTATACAATATAATCTCTTATATTTAATTTTAGCTAAATCTCTTAACCAAAACAAACAAACAATTATATTTATATAATTAACGGTACACTTATTTTTATATTATTATTGCGTATTATTATTATATTTGCGTAGGGCAACTTAAAAAATTACAAATTAATTCTAAATAAAATTATAAATTCAATTCAAAATGAACAAAATAATTCTAAAAGTTCAAACTTAATGTAATTCACATGTAACGAAATATTTACTTCGTTACAATATGTAAATAAATTCTTAAATTCCTTAATCACCTAATTTGTTTAAAATATTTTTCAACTGTCATATAAAATAAAAGAACTTAACCGTAACTTTAGTAATTCATTTAAGAAAAATCGTCAAAATTAGCACGAAAAAAGTTATTTCTAATTTGAAAAAAAAAAAAATACTTTAAACATCAATTCATCCTCTCCTTTACGTATGTACATGTCTGGTTTAGGTCAGATCATCCAACGAGGCGACTTGTTCAATTGCGAGGACGGTCTGGCACCCACTAGACCAGAAAAAACGGCTTCGATATTTCGGATGCCGAAAATGCAGCTATGTGATTTAATAGCAACAGACACTGCATATTTTAAGCCCATACGAGAAGGATGAGCGTCCGTTACAATGATCTTTGCAGAAGCTGCCAAGATAAGGAAGAGGAAAGAACGGTAGTACACCTACTCTGCATATGCCCTGCACTGGAATACTAACGTCTTCAGCACCTAGGACGCCGGTATTTTGAGAGCCTTTCTGGTGTTTCAGTGTTTGAACCAAGCAGGATAAATTCCTTTTTGAGGAGTTGGGATTGGATTTCTAACCCACGCCTTCTATAGAAACTTTTTTTTTCCTTTTCCTGTCTGTGTCTGACAGCGTAACTGTTCTCTCACTCTACTTGAATCTCTTTGCTGCATTTTTTATCTATCTTCTTTTCTTTTATTTTCTGTTCTTTTCTTATCTTCTATTTGCCGGTAATACAAAGGGACCAACCTATTGGACCCAAGTGTGCTGTCCACACACAGCTACCTACCAAACCTAATCTAACCTACGTATATACATATGTACATATATGCGTTTAGTCTTATACATACATATATATATTTATACAACATATATATTTATCAAACTAAACATATCTAATTTTATTTACATTTAATCTTTCACACATCTATTCTTAAATATAATAAAATTATGAGATAAAAAGTATACAATACAGATTTTTTTCAAGTGGAAATCACTAATACTTTCTCATTTTCAACATTTTCTGTGGTTGGGGGCTCTTACCTTAGAGTGTACTATTTTCATAAAACAAAGCGGTATGTATTGTATCTGTTTTTCTCTATTTTTTGAAAGATTTATTGAGGTTGTGTATGTGCACGTAGACATTTAGGGTAGACATTTATGTGTGCTTGGGTATGTGTTTAAATTTTGAATTTAATTTCAAACCAGATTGAAATATTATTTCATTCTATACATTGTTGCACACATGAGAAAGACCTACATATATATCCGGAATATACGTCGAAAAATATAATACCCTTATCTCCCAGTTTTTCTAGATCACTTCGTTATTTCGCCAAAAATATGAATATAATTTTGTCATCTGCTGGCAGGAAAAATATTTTGGTTTTGTGCACTTTTGGAAGTTCAGACTTATACCTCCTCGTGGTGGCGGAGTGAATAACAATAAATAACATAATTTTTAAAAAAATTTTATAAATTTTACAACTGCGATGTTATTATTAAAAATTTAACTTACAATTTGTTTCCATTTTTATCACTAAATAAATTATAAAAAGGTGGACACCACAACACACTTAAATATAAATTTTAAACAACAATCCTTTACGAAAAAATATCACAGCTAAACTCATAAACTACATAATACCATAAAACTTATTGCAGCTTGGTTTTGTCTTTGCCTTCCTTAATGTTGACCGCTTTCTTTATACGTTATTGTGTTCTTTAGCTTTCAATAGTATATCTTTTGTTTACTTGTTTCCCTTTGTTTAATATTTCTACGCCTTCAAAATCTACATTATGTCCCCTCTCGTTTACATGTTAAGCTAAAGCTGTTGTCTCTTTCCCTTTTTTAATGTCTGTTTAAAATGTTTGTTTCAAGCATTCTTTTTGTTTCATCACCTTGGCAAGTTATTTCATAAACAACCAGGGATGCCACTTTGGTCCAATCTGACCAAAATTAATAGTTGTCTTTATTATGATTTGGTAGTTTGGTTGGTTTGTTACATTTTGTAGGCGTTTTTGGTAGAAAGAAATTGTTCGTCAATTGTAATTATTTTTATTAATATTTAAAAAATAGTGCTTAAAAGTTCTATACAATTTACTAAATCAATTGAAAAAATATACATACAATAAGTATAAGTTTACCTATTCTAAAACGAATGAAAAAAAACGTAGCAAATGATATTATGAAAGCAATGCAATCGAATTTGTGTAGTTGACAAAATAAAGGATACAATTAATTTATAATAAAAAAAATTGGTAGTTTTTCTTTTTTTAACCCTAGTAAAAGTTTTGGTAGATTTTAGGGATGACTTTGGTAGGAAAATATTTTTCTTTGTGACAACGCTGTAAACAACACTATCCGTTCTATTCTGTTAGTTTTGGAACATATGGTACAGTGTATAAGGCTTCGTTAATTGGTTGAAGATTTTTATTTTGATTTTTACTTACACATTTGTTAAAAAAATTATTTGTGATGTATATCGGTTATTTTGTTAATATATTTTTTATTTTGTTAAGGTTGTTATTTCTAAATCACCTCTACCTGATATTGAGAAATTTGTTTGATAATTTGCTTCAAATTTTTATTTTTCAATTGAAAATAAAATTAACATGAAATTATGTTTCCTTCTTACACCTTTAAACTCTAAAACCTAAAGTTAAAAGTTAAAGACAGGATGACCTTCACTTAGATTATCGGTAATTTTAAGCTTAAAGTATACTCATAATAATGAAGAACTACTTAACTCTCCGTTAACATCCTAACTCTAGCTATTGGCTAGTTATAAGTGCCCTTAAACCGCTAACTAATTAAATCATTTGAATCAATCAAGCAGTAATAATTTACTTTAAATTTGAACAAATAACTATGAGCAGCACTTAAAAGAATTTACAAGAGTTTAAATAGTAGAAAGGTAAATGTACGAGGGTATTTATTAAAATTAATTAAAAAACATTAATAAAATTTCAGACCGATAAAAATCAACTTAAAAACCATAATTTGATTTTAATAAAACATTTGTTATTGAGTAAACAGACACTTCTTAGAACCCTAAATATTTTTAGCACATATTGCCATATAAGACCTTTCTTAAACATCCAGCACTTCATTTTCCTAATTTTTCTACAATAAAAACCACAAGCAAAAAAGTGAATTCTATTTTTTCACAATTCTAAAAAATTAAACGAACGATGGAGCGAATGAATAAATAAAAAGTAGTTAAATAAGGCAACAACATCATCAACAGCAACAATAGCAATAACAATCAAGGAAAAAACATCTATGAAATTTTACCCTAAAGAGGAATTAAAACAAGTATACCTTTGTGTAAATTATGAATGAGTGTGTTAATATTTTTGCAACAACACCAAGCAGTTGTTTTAGTGAAACGAGCAACTTTACTTTTTTTACTTTTTTCGCACAAATTTTAGACTTACTTCTATAGCTAAATTTAAGACGACTCTATTTCATACTTTATGCTCTTTGTACTCTCTAATCTCATTTTTTGAGCTAATTCTTACTTGACAGTTTATACATAAACTACAATGAATCTGGATTAGACCTCTAAAATATTTCTTTTTCAATTAAAAAATCTTACTTTCAAAGTTGCTGGATATCCAAAACAAAACGTTTGTGAGTTAGAATAGCAGGTATAACAAAAATACCCATTTTACCAGCTGCAGTTGCATCCCAGCAAAAAATTACGTTTACATTGAAGCAGACTTGTAAGGGTAGGTCTCTTTGCTTCACCAAATTCTTTATAAAAACTTATTCGCTTTCATACCTACGTCCTAGTAAGCGTGATAGATGCGCTTATGAGAACCGCTTTTGAAAAACATGAGTTTTATTTTACTGCTTACCAAAACCCAATAATTTTTGCTGGGATTGCTTGGGTCACCTCCTCTACGTATGAGTAATATTTAATTGCGTTACTACGAATACGATTGTAGGTTGTCGATGGTGTTAAAAAATGACAAACCAAAATTTACTCCTCTAGTTACCAACTCTTATGCCCCTATTACGGTTTACAACTCAACTCAGTTGAGTTGTATAAAAGACAACTTGCAAGACAACTGCTACTGATGAGTTGTAATTTAAAACAACTGCTACTGATGAGTTGTAATTTTTTAAACTTCTGTTAACCGAACTAACACAGGGTTGTAAACGGTGAAACTACAACAGAATTGTAACACAATTTAAATTCAACTTAAAAATTTTTGACAAGTTGAGTTGTAATTGATAATACCAAATTGTAAAATTTCAACTGAAGTAGAGTTGAGTTGTAAACCGTAATAGGGGCCTTAACCTTTAATAGATAACATACTGTTTTGAAATAAAACTTAAATTTTATGCCTAAAAATTTATTCGAAAATTTTAATAAACACACAAAAATAATTGCATAAGTCAGCATTATTAGTTCAAAGAAATAATACATAAATATGAAATACATATTTGTTAGTCATATAAAAAAATATTTTCATCCTAAAAAGTCTATGAAATGATGTAGTCAAGCAGGCTTGACTTTGAAAATGTTGGAAAAGTCAATTATTGATTTAAACTCCAAAAAACCCCAAAAAGATACTCTTGCAACAGCCCGTTATGTAAGTAAACTAATTCTTTGTATTTTCTTTATTATATCTCCTCTAGAATGAAACGGTTGTTTGGTTACCATGATACCTTAGCCAGTTGTAGCACAGAGAAGAAAACATGTTATCAATCATATTGTTACGGAGGTCTATATTCTGAATCATCCTGAAAACTGGATTAGGAGAAAATATAGCATTATCAAAAAGAACACAAATAAGATAGCCATATAAAAAGTACCTTTGAGGAAATGGAAGTATGACAAGATAGCTCTTAATACGAAAGTTAAAGCAAAACAGTCGAAACGTTCCCATAAGGCGTTGAAAAAATTTTTAACTAATCGCTTCCGAAAATTGTGGTTAAAGTACCACAAGTTAGTTTCTTGGGACCGAATTTATACTTGTAGTGTATATCAAAAATACAAACTAGTAAGTATTTCCACACATCTACACATGCTGGAAAAACGGCTATACTAAGCAGTCTCAAGAGCTACAAGTAGCATTACGGTATTTACAGGATCACATACGTTTGATTTATATTGCGGCTTGCTACGCGTAAGCTTTCAACTAGAATCAAGAGATTCCATTTTGACAGGATCATATTCGAGTATTCGAATTGAAAAAGAGTCTGAAGAACTTAAGTACACGTACTCGTTAACAAGAATATGTTTTTTAACATTGCATTGCATATAGAATCATGCTCTTTTATTTAAGGAAAAAATAAATAGCACGAGACGATCATCTGTCTCAAGGTTCTCTTTTTGGTGTACTTTGTGTAGTGTCCGATGATTTTTTTGAGTTTTTCTATTTTATTTATTCGCATACTGGGCTGGTGAGAAGGGTTGAAATCTCCTAAGTCGGAAAGGAAAAAAGCTAGACGGAAACTTCGGTAATCCAACCGATTTGTAACAATATGGCGTTGGCGGTCATGCACCTTTGTAAACAATTTTATTCGAAGCTTTCTTTTGAAAAGCCATACAGAAGCAAAAGTAATAGAAATGGTTTAAACATATTAAAATTAAACGGTTTATTGGAAAAATTCTAGCCCTACCTACAAGTTTGAAATTCTATTCTATCATTTGCACTAAAGGCCATTGTGCTGTTATGGGATAAAACTCCAACATCAAACTTTAAAGAAATTTAAATCTATAAAAATAAAATTCTGCAAAATAAATACCGCCCCCTATATAACAAATTTCAATATTGAAAAAATCTTCCATTACTTAAAGCAGAATATACGAAGCATGCAACAATGTATGTAAATAATATCGAAAGGTATTCGAATATACTGGCGCCTAAAGCCTTTAATATTTTTGAATTTAGTTACACCAAGTGTCAACAAATTCCTATTTAAATATTATGGCTGAGATAAAAGCACATAAGATACGGACTTGCGGTATACCCAACAAAATGCGCTGCTTAATTCAGAAAGAGCCAACGGTTTAAGTTTTGTTTGTTATATTTTGTTAGGAAACTCCTTGGAAGAACACAAAAAATATATATCGTTGTGGTGAATGCAATAGGCTATATGTCACTAAATCATACTTTTGCAGGAAAGACAAAATACTGAATATTTCTGAGAACCGAAACAAACATGCTGCACATTCTTCATATTGCAGTAGCGCTCAAAAGCTCTCTTCTGATTGCTTGAACGGCATTGCAGTTGTAGGAGCCCCAATTTTGGTTACAATTGTAACCAAATTAAATTTTTTTTTGACAAACAGCCTATTGTATTCACCACGACGATATATATTATATATATTTATTTTACAAATTTTTACTGTCATAGCTTTTATTCGTTTACTAACTAAAAATAATATCTTAAGTTAACAAAATTTTATCCCTCACTAGTCTCATAAATTAAATAAATTAAAATACAACTTCCATAAATGTCACATTTCTGCTGCAATGACAACATCCAACGTTGCTATTAATCATTTTATTATGACATTTTAAAATTTTCCAACAACTGATAATGGAAAATTGCAACATCCACTATCACTATTAAGATTTTATAGAAGTTAAATAACGAACTATACAAATAATTTATATTCATCATTGACTTTGTTAAACAAACAAATAAAAATTCCCAAACTACCAAAGTACCAACACAACATAAATATATAAACAACAATTTATGGGGAAATATGAAAAAAACCATCAATCAACAAAAAATACTGTTGTCGGATGACTATAATTTTTTTTATCGCTATTACCTTTTTATAAAAAAAAAACAAATTAATAGCATAGGAAACGAGAAGAAGAGAATTTATTAAGTGAAGGAAAATATATAGAAATAATTTAAATCAGAACTTAATTTCTGTTTAACCTCTAAAATGTGTGACATATTTATAGTTATAATTTACATATGGCTACAAAGGTCAAAATGTAAAAAATAATGTATCCAGATCAAAGAAACACACGCGTATTTTTCACTCTTTATAAAGAATTGTGTGTTTTCTTACATTTCTTGGTTCTTTAACTGGGACTATTTGATTGACGCAATGACTAGAATTATTAATTCGCACCTTAACCTTGTTAAGATATTAACTTATACCTGCCACAAACTATCTATTTAGTAACAATTGACAATCTTCAATGACAACATTAATAAATGTTACAACTACAAGCCAACCAATTTTACTCCAGTGACTGACTGAGTATTTAACAGAGCTGTAAAGGATTTTAATTAATTTAATTGCAATCACATGATTTCACATTAACAAATGCTAATTTTTTTATTGCATTCATAATCGTAATTTCATTTTATGATTTCCATTTGAATTGCAATTATATTAATTACAATCAATGATTTCTAAAAAACTGATTTAATTTTAATTTTACACAGAAAAAATTAATTTTCAGATTCAAACAATTAATTGGCATAAATAGAACATTTTTTGTTTGAATATGGTCTTACAAACAAAATTGTAAATTCAGACAATTAATTTTAAAATTAGTTTATTGAAAATATTTTCCGATTTTTTCAAACAAATAATTGTGATATTTGGTAAAAAAATTTATTGAATTTAGAAAAAATTTTCAAACAAAACATTTCTCTGAATCAGACAAAAAAGTTTACTAAAAAATATAAAAAAATAATGTCTGAATCAGACAAAAAGATTATTGAAATTTAATAAAAATTCAAACAAATAATTTATCTGAAACTCATGAAAAACTTCACTGAAATAACAAACACGTTTCAAACAAATAATTTAGCTAAATCAAAAATAATTTTTTTGATAGTAACAGTTTTCTGACTAATTTAAATAACTACTGGGTAAAATTTGACCATATTAAAAAAACTGCCAAAACGAATCACTTTACAGGATGGCAATGGCAAATTCATTCAATTTCGCTGCTTCTTAAAATATCAAATTCTATATATTAAAAAATGTTATCTACATATGGAATTTGACATCTTGAGCAACAGTGAAAATAATGTATCTCCCTTTTTCTTTTTACTTTGGTCAAATTTTAGCGACTAGTTACTTACATATATATTTTAGGCACAAAGCGTTTCCTCTTGAGCACAATTGGGGCAAAACCTTGTATTTGATTCATCAAAATTATTGGTATGGGAATTGTTTGCTGGTCAAAAGCATATGTCATACATCTTTACATAAAGTTGGCCATTGCCGCCACCTGAAAAACTGTGAATAAAAATTAAAAATTAAAATATATACATACATACATATGTATGTACATATGAATATGTAGCAATATCTTCAATAAAAAATTTGTACATTTTTACCTTTTCCTCTGCAGCTAATGGCTTTTAAATGTTTCAATATTTGTGCTTTAAATATTTTTTTAATAAAATAAATTACCTTTCTGAAGTCTTGAAAAAATTAGTATAAAATTTTTTGTCATTTTTTCAATGCATGACAGAAAGTGTTGCCGTTTTTTGAATGAGTAATTATTAATAAATGGGTCAAAATAAAATGTCTTGGATAATATCTGTAAAATTGTCGTGTAATTAACCGACTTCATATAAAGTGAAGGTTATCAAATCGTCTGAGTTAACTCCTAGAAATCATTTATGGCCTTATCTTTTGATCACTTATAGTCAGACACTTGATATTTACATAGCCTTCATATCGCTATATCCGCAATATTAAACAAAACTTAAAATGAAATAGTGTTCTCATGGATGACTTAATTTGACGTATACCTCCTTATCTTTTAATATACAGATAGGCACTTAGAAATTATATAGTATTTGTATTGCTGTGTATGCTATAATAGCAATCATTAAATTAAATATTTTTGGGAATTCAACTATTATTTTAATAATATAATGCTAATAACCTATACAATTTTAAAATAAACCAATTTATTATTTAAAAATATAAGCAAGGAAAGTTTTACCCACATTTTAAGAATAGAAAAAATTATTTATAAAAATAATGATAACTCTTTAAGAAGTCCAACACAAACAATAAAAGATTTAACAAAAACACTTATTCGAAAACTTCAAAATGATTTTTAGTTTAAATCTTAATAAGTTTGTTTATTTGGCTGTTCAAAATAACTTTGTTATACCTACGACACTAGTGCTACGTTTTGTATAAAACCGATTTAAATAACAGTGCGAAAATATTTTTCTGTCTATATGTAAATACCAAACTTAAATTTTATTAAGAAAAAAAATTATATACTTTATAATATAATTAGAGGCTATTTAAAATTTAAAAGTTTTTTTACATTTAATTTTTGCAGAAGAACAACATATTAATAAATTTAGTTTGATAAATTTTGTTTATTGCGGCAACACTGTTAGCAGCATATTAATAATTAAACAAAAGTTTTATTAGATTCAAACAAAAAAGTTTTTAAAAATCAATAAACTTTTGTTTAGAAATATTTTGGTAATAATTTTTTCTGTGTACCTTTCTGTAAATTGTTTTCAAAATCTTCTTGTACTTTTCAAGCAGAAACAAATTGCGATTGTCACATTTCAAACCACTAAGTTAACATATTGTGGAAAGATAAGTCAAAAGGATTAAGAAAATAAAAATGAAATATAAATAAAGGAATTACTTGAATGTAGATAAATTGTAAATATGTAGATGAATAAAACCAAGCAAACATTGTAAGAAAAATGAAATCAATTACATAAAATTTTATAAAATTTATTTTAATTATTTAAATCTCTTAATGGCTCTTTATTGTTTTAGGCATTGAGAATTGAATATTAAAAGTGATTTGTTTTATTAGCAAGGAAAGTTCAAATTTGTAATAATTTTGCTTTGTTACACCCTTGTAGTGTTCAGTTGTCACCACAGGAGACACAAGAGGTGACACAAGGAATATATAGAACTATAAAAATAGCTTTCAATACGTATTTTTTCCACACTTGTTCCTTTTTCTATTTCTGAAACCCTAACAGACAGGCTATTAATATTTTCACAAAAGGGTTCCGAAAGAGACGTGTTATTCACGTTTATTTCTTGAACTGTACGAGGCCTCTTAAGACTCTTTATATCAAATAATAAAAATTAAAGGGTGAAGTGATTTGCATGTATATGGCCTTTTTTTGAAATATTATAGTTAGACTCTTAAAATTTCCACAGAAGATATATTAATATGGCCTTTATAACAAATAGTTAAAATTATAAGGTCGTGATTAGAATGTAAATGACTTTATTTTTTTAACTGTTATAGGTAGACTCTTGAAATTTTTACAGTATATGTGCTACCATGGCTGCTATTAAAATTACTAGAAATTAAAGGGTATTCCGACAGTTTTATTATTGTCTTATTTTTCGAACCGCAATAGGTTAGGTTAGGTTAGAGAGGATCACACATGATTGTTTGTGTGTAGGTTCACAAGACCATTATTGATCCATAGTGACTCCTCTGATTCCGGTGTCTATAGTTCTGTTCTATTCAGTCCCTCTAAGTAGTCCAGTGATCCTCGCAAATTTGACAATCAGCATAGCTTCCACACCCCTCAAGTCCTGAATATTCTAAAAGAAAAAATAGCCAAAACATTTATTGCATCTGTGTGCTAGTGCATGGCATTCACAAAGATAGTGGAATGTATTTTCCTCTTCTTCGCCACACCATCTGCAAATATCATTATCTCAAAGTCGAATCTTTCTTAAGAAATATCTAAGATCGTTATGTCCTGTTATAATAACTACATACATTCTCAGTTCAGACTCATACGTAACAGCTTATCCATTTCCCCATTACCCTTTTCCCCCAGCAAGGGTTTCGTCTGTGTGCATCTCAATGAATTATTGTGTCGGCATCACGTCCAGATTGTTCCCTTATCCTCCTATACATTGAATCAAGACCAGGATATACGCCCACACATTTGACATTTATATCCAAATCAGCTCCAGCTCGTGCCCACTCGTCTGCAGCTTAATTTCCTACGATATTGTAATGACTGGATACCCAGCACAGTTTCAGTGTGTGTTGTTCGTTGAGAGCTTGAAGTTCTCTGCGACAACGGCTGACTACCTTCGATCTAATACACCTATTACCGAGTGCTTTCAAAGCCGCCTGACTATCTATGTAAATAGTGATATTACTAGAGAATATCGGCCTCATAGATAGTAACCTAGCACCTTCAAACACCGCAAAAATTTCGGCTTGAAAAATGTTTCATAGGTTATCCAGTCTAGAACTGTGTCTGATTCCTAACTTCTCGCAGATAACTCCACTTCCTGTACCATTGTCTTTTTTTGATCCATCTGTATATATCCCAATTTCTCCAGTTAAGTTATCCGGAGGTTTTCAATCATCCTTTATTGGGATGATTGTAGTAAACTCCTTGTACCAATAGATTTCAGGTGTTAAATAATCGGTTTCTATGTTCTCTAGTTGATATTTTCTTATCAACGTGGAGTGTCCATAATTCCTAACATTCAATTGTTTATTCTTTCTTAATCTTAATTGTGTTCTCAATGCATATTCCTTTATATATAACTTTAGTGGGTCGATTCCAAGAATTCTACACAGTGCTTCAGTTGCTGTAGATTTTCTTGCTCCTATTTATTCTCTCTATAAATGATGCATGAGTATGTGTTCCAAAAATTGGCCACCATACAAGTGATCCATGACACAGTGTTGGTCTAACTATTGCAGTGTATATCCAGTAGATCATTTGTGGATTCAGTCCCCAGGTTTTTCCAGTTAAAGCTTGGCAGGAATACATTGCAGCATATGCCTTCCTAACTTTATCATGAAGGTTACATTTCCATTTAAGACCTTGGTCGAAAATTACACCCAATTTCGCATCTTTTGACCGCGACAGAGTTCGCCCCCAAGCTTAGTGGGGTTAAAACTAAATACTATCCTTCTTGTGAAGAGTACTGTATTGGTTTTTTCGGGGTTAATACCTAGGCCACAATTTGTAGCCCACTTGCTTAAGGTTTCTAGAGCACGTTCCATTATTGCAGCCAAGGTGTTCGGAAATTTCCCTCTCATCAATAGCACTACATCGTCAGCGTATGCCACTACGCTCCCATCATGTGCATCAAGATTCAGCAGGATTTCATTCAAAGCTAAAATTCACAAAGTAAGTGAAATAACTCATCCTTGAGGTGTACTCGTAGTAGCAAAGGCGTCAATATGTGCGCCACCGATCTCTGCATGAATTTGCCTTTGTAAAAGCATTTTCACTATCCATTTTTTCACCAATTTGTCACTGCCCGAACATTCGATTGCCTTTTCAATTGCACTGGATTTGATGTTGTTAAAAGCACCTTCAATATCCAGAAAACAAGCAAGGGCAAATTCCCCATGACGTATAGATTGCTTTATTTTTGATGTTAGATCATGGAGGGCTGTCTCTAATGATTTACCCTTAGTCTAAGCATGTTGATCACGTGAAAATACCATATTGCGCATCCTGTCTCTAATGTGATCATCTATCAGTCTTTCTAGGGTCTCTAGTAGAAAGGATGTCAGACTTATAGGTCTGTAGTCCTTTGCATCACTGTGCTGAATTTTACCAACTTTCGGTATAAAGACCACTCTAATTTTTCTCCAGCTTGTTGGCACATATGAATAGCCGATGCAAGCTGTAAAGAGTTTTCTAAGCACAGGTTCAACAATGTTTAATGTCTTTTGTAGCATTATTGGATATATTCCATCTATTCCGGGAGATTTATATGGTTCAAACGTGCCTATCGCCCATTTAAGTTTCTCTGGGGTGATAAGATTAGCATTTGGTTTTGAATACCTTATCACATTATACGTATAAGTCGAAGGGGTATCTATTGGTTGCAACAAACAACCCGGAAAGTGAGTGGTGAAAAGTACTTCAAAGGTTTCGTGCGCAGAATCGGTCCATGTACCGTCTAATCTTTTCACATTACTGGAGACGTGTTTTTCTTTTGACATGATTTTCCTTAATCTTGAGATATCCGTAATGGATTCTATTTTCTTTAACATGACAACAAAAGATCTACGTGTTTCTTTCCTGATTTGCTTTTTAAACTCTTCACGTTTGTTTTTATACACTTGCCATTTCTCATCGGTATTTATATTCTTGCAGCATTCAAGGCTTTCCTTGTGCTAACTTTTAATGTTTGCAGCTCATTTCGCCACCATTTCTGATTCTGAGGAAGTTTTTCCCTACTCACCGGGCACCATGAATTAAAAGCATCTTTAAACGCACATTCAAGGCTGTCCGTTATATTCTAAATATCTTTGGAGCTGTTATTCTCTATATTACATTGCGTTTGAAAATTAGCTACCTTTTTTTTCAAATATATCCCAATTAATCTTTTTCGGATTTCTGAAAAGTCCAGTCGGTCTAGTATTTCCCATATCTCTTTCATATTCTATATATTTATGATCCGAAAAAGTCATTTCCTTTTTCACTTCCCATTTTATCACCTTTAAGTCGTTTATTTGTGTCAAAAGTGTCAAATCTAGAAATTGATTTAAAAGAAAACACTTAGGATTTTTCTTTGCTAAAATACATGTTCTGTTTCTTTTATTTCTTTGGCATGTAAAAATTTCATATAAGTCATTCTCCAGCCCGCTTATTCCCTTGGACGTTATCCAAGGTTCTTGAACTAGCACTATGTCCACCTTGTACCTGTTGATATAGAGAATTAGTTTAGTCGTCGCCTCAATACAGTGATGAAGGTTTATCTGCAAAATCTTCAGGCCCATAACTTACCCCAGATTTGTTATCGATTCTCTTTACAACAGATCTCGCTACTACACTGGTCAGGCCTATACTCATCCTAAAAGCGTTAGCTTCTAGAAGCCTCATTGTCTCTTCATTTACGGCTATTATTATTGCCTGTCCGAACTGAGTCGGCTTTTTTAGGTAAACTATATCCCAATCATCCGATGGATATAAAAACCTACTTTGTGCTCGTAGCATTTCTATCAAACGAATCCTATGAATTATCGGAACCGTTGCAATAATCTGATTCTTGGACGAACTTTTAGATCTGCAATTGGTTTGGTGTACAATTCGGCTCCCTCCCATACTCCTGAGAGCCTTGAAAGATTCTCCTCCAGCCATTGAAAGGTCTCCTCATTTTTGCAGTAAAGTACCTTATACCCATCTTGAGAATGTATGTTACCGAAGAATGGGGTTATTTCATTATCCCTGATACATTCAGTTATCCTAAGTTGTAGCCTACTTTCAACGATACACCACTTTTCAGCACCAATTTTTCCGCTGCTTCTATCCAAAATGGCGAATTTAATGCATCCCTCATTATATGAAACAGCGTTCACCTTAGATTTCTTTTTTATGTTTTCAACCGGGGACTGACCTTATCCATATTGACTGGGTCTCTAGGCTTGGTAAACGTTCCCTCATCCTCTGTGGGTTGTAGGGCGGTTTGGCCTGTCTGAACCAACAGAGTAGAGTGCGAATCTTTTTTTCGTCTTGATTGCTCTATTAATGAATGAGATTGAGGAATTAATTTTACTTTATCTTTGATCGCTCCACAATTTTGGTTATGCTTTAAATTCTGGGCGGGTTGGCCCATCATTTTAAAACACCCCCTTGAAGGATTTTCAGTCCTAATATCATCAACCATCTTTGTGTGTGGGGCGGGTTGGCCTGTCTTCACAATAGATGGTTTGCCGATATCAGTACCTTCTTGTGGAGTTGAGGCTTTGCCAATTCTACCTTGTTTCAAGGAATGAGCTTTAACCGATTTCAAGGCGGAGTGGCCTATCTTATCGTAAGAAGCTCCTACCAAGCTACTGATTTCGATATATTTTTGTGATGATTTGATTTTCAGAGCGGGTTGGCCCATCACACCAGTCATCACAAAAACATTATCGCCATCTTGCATATGTTTTTTATTGCTTTTCTTAATGTCGGGATGTGGATTTAAAATGACCTTGTCTCCCGTTTCTCTTTGAGTCTCACCTATGTTATTCGAATTTTGACACCATTTAGCAATGAATTGTTTTGTGTTTTCGAGTTCAGCTCTATTGCTTGCTGTGTTGGAAAGCCGCTGCACTGTGCGATGAGCCTCCTTGAGTTGTGTAAAGCTTTCTTCTATACCTTTGTTGTCGTCAACTAAAATATTACCCATGGCATTCACTAGCGACTTATCGTCCGTACCGTCTTTTTCCTTGATTGTATAGTTCCTACTCTCGTATTCCTCCACAATTGTCAAGGCTTTAGCAAGGCGACTTTTCACTTTTTAATTATACAATTGTGTAATTAATTTTCTCAAAGAAAAACTATGGTCTATGTGGCTTTTGTATATTATGGTGAATTATGAATAAATCAATAAAACTGAAAAATCGTTTTTTTTTCTTAAAATATAATAAAATTTCTAGAGCACCGTAAAAAAACATGTTCACTCGTTAAACATTTGATAAGATACCGCAATAGGTAAGTCCTCATATTTCCATGGCCACAATAACAACAATTACCTAAATTTAAGGGGTGTTCCGATAGTGATGCAATTTTCGCGAATATGACTTCTTTTTTAAACGTGAATGTATACAGAGTGTGTAAATTAATGCCCACTATAGCAAAAAATATAAGAATTAAAGGCTTTTGCGAAAATGGACGGAACGGGTTGATACTTTAAATCTACACAGATTATTTATAAATTTTTCCCCATTAACAATAAGGAATAAAGCCAAAAATTAAAGCGTGTTCCGATAATGACACTATTATTCATATATAACCTTATATTTAAACAGTGATATTCTGACACTTACATACATTGAATTTGTCGACATGTTTACGTCCGTACTGTTTTAAATTTGTATTTTTTTTAATGAGCAATGTTATCAACAAAAATTTGTGTTTTTAAAAATTGTAGAATGGTATTTACTTTTAAGTTAATTCAAAATAAAAATCAATTGTTGTAGCGGATATTAATCTGAACTGTTTTCAATATTTTTTTATTTTTTTAATTTATTTTTGTTAATTTTGATTCTCTATGTGCGATCGAGAAGTCTACCGAAGTATATGACTTCTGAATGTTGAGCTATCATTTCATATAGGAACAGGAAGCATGAGTCTCTACTCAGTGTAAACGTTGCGTGAGTACATTTGTGTTAATTACTCGGGATAAGGACAGTGGCACTTAAAAGGAATTTAATTTTAAAAAAATATTTTATTCAAAAAAGGAAATAAAATTAATGGGTCTAAAGACTCAGATTTACTTGTTTTCTGCCGCAATTCCATATCATAGCAAACATCGAAGAAATAGGGAGCAGTCCCTTAGTTTTCTAATAAATTCTGATTGACGGGTTTCCATTACAAGTCCCATTTAAGGAGAATATTTAGTTTTTAATTAAAAAATCTTTTAATAATTGAGTTAAAACTCAATTATTATTGAGTTAAAACTCACAAATGAAAAGTAATTCAGTTTTATTCATTCAAAAGTAGTTATTTTGCATACAAATTAATCACCTTATTTTTAAAAATAATAATTAAAATACAATATAGTTCGGCTAATAATAATAATAATAATAATAATAATAATAATAATAATAATAATAATAATAATAATAATAATAATTAAATATTCCCAATTGAATTTTGTTGAAATCAGTCCATATTATACCGTGGCTCATAAAAGGTAAGATTATTTTCACAAAACTATTATAATGTTTATTCACGTGATACTAGAACCACCCTAATGCCTAAGCCATTCTATTAAAATACGTATTTTGTTTTGCCAATTGAACCAATGTCTGATGCTATGTTTATATCTTTCGTGACAGTTTTTAAGAAATTTGGAAACAATTTTTATAATAGGTTTTACAGTTTGTGTTTGTTTATGGTTCTGCTGCGTAATTGAAGCATATTAATCGAAAACGCAACCGAAATTTGTGCAACCTCTATAGGTAGAATTCAATTTTTAGGGTTCCGTACCCAAAGGGTTTTGGTTACAATGTCTCTCTGTCGGTCTGTTAACGCCCTTTATCTCTGGAATAGCTAAACTCTTGATATTTTCGCAAAAGATGTATATCTATTGCCGCTATAGCAGCAAATACAAAATATATATATACATATATATATACATATATATATATATATACGTATATATATAAATATATATACGTGAATAAGACACGTATACATATTTATTTCTGGAAGTGTAGGAGGCAACCACTTACAATTTACAGACAGTAATTAAAACGTTGTTCGCTATATAAACAAGTATAAAAAATAAACCAAGTATAAAAAATAAATCTAAAAAAACAACTGTATAAGAGTTATATTATTTTAAAACTAGCAGTGGCCGCAACATCCGGACAATTATATTTTGTTCGATTTTTACGACTCATTTACTTTTATAGTGCTGAAGATATTGTTTTTATACTTACATTTGTATAAATAATTACCCGTCTCTGGGTAATTACTCAGAATGTTGCAACACGGGTTTCATTTAAAATTCTAATATTGCAGGATTTCGTTAAATAGTGTATAAAGTTTTCCGTTTACAAAAGTAAATGTTGTTGCCATATTTTCAGCATTAATAAATTCGTAAAATAGGGTTCTTTTACCGTTTTATCTCTATTTTCTCTTTGAAAGGAGATATTTTATACAGGAAAAATGTATCCTATATTAAATCCGAGGCACCTCCCCAGAACATTTTCTTAAAATTCATCTACTAGTTTTTATGTGATGCAAACACAGACAGGCAAAAATACCAAAAATTGGTATCTATAACTGCACAAGTAACAAAATGTTCGAAAATTATTTCATGTACAGAAACGCTCATATTACAGTTTTTTATATGCATCCTACTAGATATATTTGTTTGCAACTGATTTGTTGTCAGGATTAACCAACTCATAGATTTTTTTCTAAGCTAGAATTTGTCATTGTTCTTCAAACAGCAGTTATGAACAATAACAAAACCAATTTCAATTCAATTATAGATTTTATTTAAAGATTCACTTTTTTATTTTTTATTTGTCGTTTGTTACTCTTAACTGTCGTTTTGTACCCTAAAGCTTTAGTTAAATTTTTGCAATTTATTTCTGTTCTATAGGCTGATTGTTTCACACACAACAGGCTTTTTAACAAAAGTTTTTTAACATGAATGACACTGCAAAGGTAGAACTATGTGAGTGCGCGGAAGCATGTGGTTTAGTTTTTGTATTTTTTTTTTTTTTTTTCTAAAAAGGGCTTTCTTCTCGTTAAATCCTTTTAACTGTATATGTTTGTTGGTAATAGTGTCAGAAAGTTTATTTAAATTTAGAACTGAAACACTTGCACAAAGTATTTAAATACATTTCGCTACACAAATAAATATATGTAACTTAATAAAGTATAAGAGTTGATTCAAAATCAATATACGAATGAGTGATTGACTGATAAACTCGTAGTCTATGTTTGGTTGAATAAATCCAAACTTAAGAGAGAAAAACGTAGAGTTTTATTTGTTTTATTTTTTAGAAACTTACATTTTATGTCACCATATCAAAGTGGCAGTGAAAGTACGGTTTAAAAGTTATTAATATAAGACATTAAACCAATTGATAATTTGAATACGACATACAATATAGTGTTTTGCATAAGGTTTCTCGTTATTTAACCTAAGCCTTAAAATGTTTGAATAATATGCAACAAACTCGCATAATCACTCCAATTTTGTGCTTCGGTCCAACAATTGATAAATTAAAGAAAATATATAGATCCTATCTTTAATTTAATTTTATTTCATATGCAAATTTTATTGCTATTAAAGGCTTAATGAGAAATAGTCTGGGCTTTCCATCATATTTTTATTAAGGCTTAGATTCGGAGTAGTTCATCCCACTGTCTGACATCTCTAAATGACCTTGACATCTAAAACAGGCTAACCTTGTAGTGAATGACTGGTTCTGAGCGTCATACTAGCAACAACCCCGTGGCAATAAGAAATAAGAGCTTAAGTCGACTTAAGCAAAATTTAAGTTACTGGAACCTTTGGAATATCCGTACTCCAAATTAGCCATGTGCAAAGACTCAATTATTTTGTATCATTTTTCAGGAAGTTATAGCGAAACGTCTAATTGCATTTGGAAACTTGCTTAAGAAACTACAAGCTATTTTTCAAAAGAATAAAAACTTCTTTCACATTTAATTAATTGCATCGCCTGCGTACTTTTGGTAGATATAACATGTTTTTCCAAAACATACGTTTGACCCCCTTATCTAAAGTTTAAAGATAAGCTATTTTTTTAATTAATTCTTAAGTTTAAAATTTATATTCTACAAAACTTAAAAATCAGACTTAAGCACTTTTTCCTTATTGCCACAGATATTGTCGTGACACTGAATTATAGAATTAGAAGCCGCCCTTAGCATATCCGTTGGCAGGAGACTGGTTCCTGTGTTGGTCGGAGTTACTTCATCATTGTGAAACGAACGGTTTAAATACGCTATTTCGTGCCCCTAAATCACTACAGGAGTCAAAGCATGCCAGACTTTATACATAAAGATGGGAAAAAATAGTCTATTGGCTGCGGTAGTTTTGGGCTCATGGATATAAAAATAAACATTATAAAGTTAATTTTTCGTTCATTTTCCTTTAATAGTATAGTAAATGCAAAGAGTAACAAAATAAAATAAAAAAATTTTTAAATCTTAAATTTTTTCGACTTTATGCAAAAAAGAAAATCAAAAGCTCACCCCTAAAAGTGTTAACAAATAAATGCAATTTTCAATGTTTATAAAAATCATTTTGTAAAATATTTTTTTGTTATTGTATATAATACGTTTTATGACAGAGCCATTTACCACTGCTTGCCAAACAAAAAATCCTTCGACTATCAATTATGTTTTTTTGCCAGTAGAAGCAAGTGTGTACATACAAAACAAAAATAAAGAGATTGAAACTAAATATTTTCGTTTCTACAGTTGTTTGTTTGTTTTTAATTCAATAAAAAATAAATGAAAAACCTAAAATAAAAGCATCCATTAAAACAATGTAAAATATTTATAAAGATTTTGTTGTTGTTTTAAACGATTAAAGTAAGGGTTTTAATAGCTTCAAAAAAGATAACAAAGAAAAAAATAATAAAAAATTGTGTCACAGCTTTGAATTGCAAAAAAGAATTTATGTGAAACTAGTGGCTGTGACCGAGCCTTTTGAATGCAACTATTAATTCAAAAAAAGGGGGCAAATAAAATCTAGGGTTAGATAAGTCCCACTTGTTTTGTTGTTGAAAGTGTGAGAAGTCGGTGCTTCAAATAAGACCATCTAAGTGAAACAATTAAAGTTGCATATATTGTTATCTTATATATATCGCTATATAACTAATGATACGCCTGTCTGTTTTGAAGTCGGTTATTTGTAAGAAGTATTTAAGTGCGTTTCAGCGCCAACTCAAATTTAAATTTTTATTTTTTTTAAATGTTAAAACACAATTACAAATTATATTATCAAGCATAGTAGCGAAGACCTTCACTCGTTGTTGTGAAACACCTAGAGTCTTTAGTGGGAATCGAACCCACAACCCCCAGACTGATAGACTAGCACACTACCTATTAGCCTACCACGGCTTAATAGTTTGATTTTTCACACTTCTGGTTGGTTTATTATTTTTTTTTAGATTTTTTATACTCTAAAAGATCTTTACAATTTTTTTTATTTTTCTTTGTAAACATCGACAGAAGATTAATTGTTCTGTTGAATAATAAAGAATTTCTCATAAATTTATTTTTTAGATTTTTGTTCACAAAACAATGTTTGTAATCAGTAACAATTTTCCTAAAGTTTGTATTCTGAAATTCTTTAAACAGCGTTTCGCCACTAGCGCATAACTTAAGAATTCTCTATAGAGCTTTTTAATTTTGCAGTATTAAAGTTAAAGCAAAGTTTTTTTTTAAGTTAAAAAACTTATATGGTCCAGTTATACCACTTTAAGTTTAAGTAGATTTATTATTTTTTTTTTCTGCATAGTGAATTAAGTGCTTTAAAAAACGTGTTTATTTTTGTTCAAATAAATTGTTTTATACATAACTATAAGTATCATAACTCGCATTACAGTACATTCGTAGGTAAACAATATTTTGCAAACATAATTTACATGAATGCTGATACTGATAATAGCTGACTAACAAACAATATAATTATCTTTGAATACACAGACATGATATTTAATTTTTAAACAGCGTAACTTTAGAAAAATAAAACAATTACAAACATATTTATTTTAAAAATCTTCTCACACACAAATGGCAATGCACATTCTGTTACCTATCGGATATTGACATTTCAGTTAAATATTAAAAGTAAAGGCTTATCTAGAAAACTACAATTTAACATAACTGGGTGCAGTTTTGAATACCCGTTCCAAAAAAAAAAAAAACAGGAAACAACTGTCCATTTCCGCAGTTTAAAATTTTACTTTAATTTGAAAACTTGTGTTGATTGTATTACATGATCGAACAACCTTATACTTTAATTTATTATTATTTATTTATACTATGATCTTAAAATCTTGTAGTGAATTTTTCAATGACTGATTTAAACAATTTTTGTTTAAAATTCGTAGGTAATAAAACAGTAAGATCTCTTCTAGGGAGGTTAAAGAGAGCTTTTAGATTTTTATTTTGAATAACTAGAGTTTTTTTAAATTTGTTTTAGCGCATCTAGAAGACCATACCTGGCATATATATTAGAAGTTTATTTTTCCGTTATAAAAAAAATTTATTATTTAGAAGTGGGAAAAGGGCTCTATCACATTTCAGTGCTTTATCACAATATTGACAAATATGCTGTTTAAATGTTAAGTACTTGTCGAACACTATCCCTAGATATTTTATGTGGTCTGAAAGTAGAATTGTAGATTATTGTATAGTTATTGTAGATTGTGGTATTCTTTTTGGCGATTTATTAAAAGGGAAAATAGTTGCTTGTGTTGGTTAATTTTTATTTTCCATTTTTGGAAATACTTTTCAGAGTGAATGAGTCCAATTTTCATATTTTTAATAA
Source organism: Phasia obesa (assembly GCA_949628195.1). Classification (NCBI taxonomy): domain Eukaryota; kingdom Metazoa; phylum Arthropoda; class Insecta; order Diptera; family Tachinidae; genus Phasia; species Phasia obesa. The sequence goes on along the minus strand of OX451218.1, from coordinate 33,816,893 downwards.
TTGAGTTTGAAACTTTTCCACATGTAATTATTGCTGTGTCATCAGCGATATACTTTAATTTTATTTAATTGAAGTAAATAAAAACTTGGAATTTGCTGGCAGTTTCACAGTGTCGAAAGAATTCTTTCTTTCGTACAAGTACATTCACAAAAAAAATTTGATTTGTTTTTGTTTTAAATATAATTGTATGAAGAACGATCTCTGTCGACAATTTGAAACATTTCTTAAAATTATATTTTATTTTCCAATTTTTTAGTGGTGTCACATCAATATTACTAAAACTTTACACTGCCTTTACTTCCTTCAGATTTTCCACATTTTCTTCCCCAATATTCGCCAAAAAATATGTAAATACCCAGTATTTAAATTAAGACATGAATACTGTATTTATACTGCAGATAACTTTATTTAAAGAACTAGCTGCGAACGCCACTTCATCAGCGTCCCTACAGTATTTTGTTCGATTTTGCTTTGAAAGCAATCAACAACAAAGACCCTGACTTTTTTAGTGCTTCAGTTATGGCTTATGTATTAACTTCATATAAAGGATCTCATACCTACTGATATGCGCCTTAAAATATCAATATCGCAAAACTGCCTACTTTCACTGTTTTTTCTTTACCGAGAAATAAGATATTTTTGATATATATGAATCAGGATATTAAGGTACCTCCTCACAAAACTTTGTTAAAATCCATCCAGTAGTTTTAAAGTGATTCGCAGGCAGACAGACAGGCAGATACATTTTGACTGATCGGTTAGCATTGTCATCACACAAGTACAGCAACAAACAGTCTTAATTTCCAATACATTTGGGGACGAAAAATAAATATCAATAACAAATAAACACTGTTGTTGTTGCATTGCATTAACAATAATTAGTTCCCACAAGCAGTTAAAATAAACAACAGCTAAGTGGCCTCCAAATTAATGCACCACTTAAATACCCTTGACGTTGTTCCCCGCACACGACGATCAGCACGTTTCATAATGCACCCAAAATATTTTAGTTTCTAAATAAAAGTTATCAAAATAAAAATTGTTAAGAAATATATCATATTTTACATAGGGTTCCCATAGATTTGAACCTTTTGAAATTAAGAATTTCCACATAATCATGCATTTTGTAAATCACTTAAAATTTATGATCCCCAAAACATTGAAATTATCCTCAACGAATCCCTAAACCTTAACCAAATCTTTTATTTTCATAATTAAATAAAAATCCAAGCTTTAAGAATAAAACCTCTGATCTTACAACAGAGGCTTTCTGCATTGTCGACCTTTAGCATGACTAAAGTATATCCTCTTTCATTTGATAAAATAGTTCAACAAATAGTGCTAAAAATTTCTACTACTATAAATTACTCAATACCACTCAACTTTAATATGGTTTGGGTTGGTTTTCAGTTGAATGTTACAAATTCGGCTAATCTTTAATCAAATTTTGTAATTTTAAACAGAGTGTTATTGTTAAATGTTAACCCCCATATTTATAAAAAATAAAATATATTTGAAATCTATTTTAGAACATTTCACTGCTAAAAATGTTTTTTATTTCATTTTCATAAAAAAAACAAACGTCAAAGTATGAAGTTACTACTTTTGAGTATTAAACAGAGTAACCTCTACACGATACTATGCCAGTACTATTGATATGTATCAAATATGAAAATTATACTTTGCATTAACAAACATTAAAAATATCAAATAAAAAATAAAATACATACATACATATATACTTTATTATAAGATATAATTCGCTGACTACTCAGCATTTTAAGTATTCATGAAAGCGTCCAAGTAGCATCACAACATTTACAAGACCACTTACACAATTTGGAAAAATGGTTGAAGAAATGGGGAATAAAGGTGAATTAAGAAAAATGTACTCATACAACTTTCACACTGCGTAGCCACTCGTGCTACCCTATTCGCATAAATAACCAAATTATACCTTACCTGAAAAATTCATATTGAATCAAAGTTAATACAAATGAAGTTAAAAGCGGTCCGGCAGAAACTCTATCCTCAGTTTAGGTTGCAAACTTCTGTTGCAACTAAAATCAAATTGGTGTTATGGTATTCAATTATGGAGCACTGCCTTAGCTAGAAATATAAAAAAACAATAGGCGCCAAAAAAAGATTTTGCGAACGGTTACATGGTATAAAAAAAATCTAACTTTCACAAATATATAAACGTGCCATCAATTACAGTAGAAATAGCGAAATATGCAGAAACATATCTAAAGAAGCTTGAAATACATCTAAATCGGCTGACCCGCAACATACTAATTCGTTTAAGAAGGAATTATATTGTTTCTCTCGTCCGAACATCAGAGGGATGACCAGCAAATGATATTATCTACAGGGAAACATATAATTTTTTTGTCTAGTACTGGCTGGACTTAACAAGTACATATGTGACCCGGGCTAAGAAAAGGTGGCTTATGACTCAAAAACAAAATTTTGAAAAATTAGCTGTTAAAGTTAAACAATGCATTTCGTCAGTTTCTTAGTAGTTTTTCTTTTGCATTATGAACAGTCATGCCCAAAAGGCAACCAAAAAATGCAAAAGGGCATAAATCAGATAATTTTGTGTGTGTATATAAAGAGAGATGTTTTTTTTCAATGCAAAGCATATTTCAATTCCATTTATTATCTTGATTCTGGATTTTCAATAAAATTCTGTTTTTCTTTCATTTGTGCTCTTCTTTCTCCACATTTTTAGTACACTTCTAAACAAGTTAGGACTTTCTAGTTTTCACCACGTGAAAGAGCGTCACAAAAACTATCGAAACCAAAAAAAAAGTGGAATTTTTTTTTTTGAGTCATAAGCCACCTTTTCATTGGCCGGGTCACATATATTTATTTTTATTTTAGGTTTAAGATCTTTTTATTATTAAGAAATTAAGGCCGGGGCACATAGAATCCGTAATACGTTATACTTTAACGTACTGAACTGAAATCAATGTATCAACGGAAGAGGTTGATACAATGAGTACTTTGTTGACGGATGTTAAATCAGAAAAGAAAGCACTTAAAAGCTATTTTTACCATTTTGCTTTATTTAATTTGTTGTATTTTGTTTTATGCTGCCACTGAACGCAAAAATTTAATTTTGAGAGAGAGAAACAAAGAGAAACCAATTTATAGCTTTCAACGTACGTCAAAAGTTAAAAGTTGCCAAACTTTCGTACTTTGCGTTGACGGAGACGTACTGATTGTGACAACACGCATTAAAACAGCTGTATTTCATCTTTCTTGTACTTTAAAAAAGACGATGTATAACGTAAAGGGTGTTTTTAATAGAGGTATAGAAAGCGATGAAGCGCACTTCTGGAATGGCTACGTCAACAAACAAAACTGCCGCATTTGGAGTAAAGGTAATCCTCAAGTGTATGTCGAAACACCGTTACATCCAGAAAATCTGACTGTTTGGTGCGCTTTATGGGCTGGTGGAATTATTGGTCCGTACTTTTTCAAAAACGATGGTGGTCAGAACGTTACAGTCATTGGTGATCGGTATAGAGCCATGAATACTAACTTTTTCATTCCTGAATTGAATAACCATGATGTCCAGCTCGTGCAACAATAGATTTATTGAAAGACACGTTTGGTGACCACCTAATTTCACGTTTTGGACCTGTGAATTGGCCTCCAAGATCTTGTGATTTAACACCGCTAGACTACTTTCTGTGGGGCTATGTAAAGTCATTGGTCTATGCGGATAAGCCACATGTGGGAGACAACATTCGCTGTGTTATTGCCGATATACGGCCACAAATGTGATCGAAAATTGGACGTCCAGATGGACTACATCCGCGCCAGCCGTGGCGGTCATATGCCAGAAATCATATTTAAAATGTCATGCCACAAGATTATCTTTCGGATAAATAAAACTCATGTCAATCGAATAATCCATCGTTGTTTTATTGCAACTTAAAGTTCTATACCTCTATAAAAAACACCGGATGCTATGTGCCCCTTCCTTTACACATAAAAAACTATTTTTCATACTCAAACAATTAATTAGCATAATCAGACAATTTTTGGTTTGAATATGGTCCTATAAACAAATTTGTAAATTCAAACAATTAAATTTAAAATTTGTTTATTGAAAATATTCCATGATTTTTTTAAACAAATAATTATGATATTTGGTAAAAAAAAAATATTGAATTAGAAAAAAATTTCAAACAAAAAATTTGTCTGAATCAGACAAAAAAGTTTACTGAAAATTATTAAAAAATTCAGATAAAATATTTGTCTGAATCAGACAAAAATCTTTACTAAAATTATAGAAAAAAATTAAACAAATTAAAAACTTTTCTGAAATAACTAACAATTTTCACACAAATAATTTAGCAAAATCAAAAGCAACTTTTAGCTAAATCATATTCATCAATATTTAAAAGTAGTTGGCCATTAACGCCATCTGAAAAACTGCGAATAAAAAATAAAAATAAATATGAATATGTAGCAATGTTATCAACGGTAAATTTGTACATATTTACCTCTTCTTCCCCTGTGGGTAAAACTGCCACTGCAGCATTTCCAAACGTTTTGACGATGTGCTCTCAGGAGAATGGGGGCACCAGACGCCAGCATAAGTCTGAAAGAACAGGTCAGAAGGAGTTGGATGGTCTCCAACACCTAAACAAGAGGTTAAGACATGGCTCCAGGCTTGTAAGTTCTATAATAGCGTACATATTGAGCACCGTGCGATGATGGGACAATGGCATTTAAAGGTGCTATTGTCGATTCAATGCGCTTGTATTGTGTACTGTGCGGTATATGCGGTGGTCAACACATTAAAAACTCACCCGGTTGTAAGAACACCGTCAGAAAATGTCCAACACTGCTAGATGCTTCCGTTAATCTTGAAAACGAATATACATACGTCTTCCTTTGCAGCCAATGGCTTTTATGTGTTTCAATATTTGTGCACGAAATATTTTTTTTATTAAAATAAATTTTCTTTTTGACGTTTTGAAAAAATCAGTATGAAAATTTGTTGTTATATTTTTAATAAAAGTGTTGTCGTTTTTTGCGAATGCAATAAATAAATGGTCCAAAATCAAATTTATGGATAATACTTTAAAAATTGTCATGTAATTAATCGAATTTAAATTATATTACCCATAGGTACCTCTACATTAGGTAAATACATACCACATAACTTAAAAACTATACAAGTAAGTCTTACAATTTGGTGTGGATAACTTTCAAAGCAAAATCGAACGAAATGTTGTCAGGACGAATACAACGTGGCGGGCACAGTTAGTACACAGTTAGTTAGGATATATAAATATATAGCTTATTAAAAAACATCAAAATAATTTTTAGATTAAGTGCCTCTCCCACAATGTCGCAAAAAATCGGTCGTTCGCACAATTGCATTTAAAACCAAAACAAAAATTTGAAAATTTTACATTTAAAAGAAAAACAAAACAAAAAAAATAATAAAGAATAAATACTAGCGACATCGTGGTACATGCAGTTAATCTTAAAAAATTTATTTATTTGGATATTTTTCTGTCTATATGTAAAAACAAGAAACCATATTAATAACATTAACTTTTGTAAGAAAATAAGTTTATATACTTTTTTTTGCTTTTTATATTAATATAAATATATAGGTCAATAAAATTACGTTGTCCACCTACCAAAACATAATTAGAGGCTATTAAAAATATAAAAGTTGATTAATTTCTTTTTTTAAGGAGAACAATATTTCCATATTAATAAATTGATACTTGGTAGTTTCAATTGTTATTAATTTTCTATTTAAACAAACTTGTCAAAGAAATAGAACATGAGAAATTTTAATTTTACATTATATTTCACAGGTGATAGAGCTTTTTGAAATTGTTTTACACTTTTAAACAATAGTTCTTTTTATATTTTACTACCAAGCAAACATTTTTCTTTATTTTTTTGTCTCTTAATATATTTTCTTTTATTTGAAAAAGGTATATCTCTTTATAATTAAGAACTTAAGCCTAAAAAAATAATTTATTCATTTAAAAAATAGTTCAAATAGTTAAAAATAGTTAAAAGTCTTAAGTTCTTTATTATAAGGAGATAAAGGAAATGCATTACATTGTGCAAGTGTCTAAGTTTCGTTTATCTCCTTATAATTATTATTATTCAGGCTTAAATAATTATTGATTACGAAATAATTTAAGCCATTATTGAAAAAAACTAACTTTACAATTCAATAAAAATTTTATTAATTTGCAATTATATTTTTATTATATGCTCATTACCCTCAGTTAGCTCAACCCACAACCAAACATGTTTCATACGCGGATTTGTTAAAATCCAATCATGTTTTAGCACACAAAGCGATACCTACAACCAATTCTACCCCAAATATGCATCCAGAAGCTAAAGAACAAACACCATCTGGTAACTTCAATCGTCTCGAAGCAAGTATCGAGACATTAGTGCATTCGTTTAACAGTTTTATGAGCTCTATGAGCAGCATGTTGCAAGAAATGGTTCGCATGCAATCTATGATATTGCAGGCGGTACTTAACAAACCATGAACTGTTTAAAAATATGTTTCTGGAACGCAAACGGCTTGCGCCAACACAAAAATGAACTCGAGTACTTCCTTAAGAAGGAACAAATTGATGTCATGCTGGTTGCAGAGACTCACTTAACAACAAATAGCTTTTTCAAAATAAATGGCTATATCTTATATGACACCAAAGACCCCCGTGGCAGAGCATGTGGTGGTTCAGCAATACTAATAAGGGCTCGAATTAAACATCATTACTGTGTTACTTTTGTGAGGACTACCTTCAAGCAACAAACATCTGTATTGAAGAATATCATCAAAACTTTGTTATTTCTTCGATTTATTCACCTCCTAGATTTCAAATATCAGAGAGTCAATATATCGACTTTTACAAATCACTAGGTCCCTGTTTCATAGCATCAGGCGACTACAACGCTAAACATACGTTTTGGGGATCACGCCTTATAACTCCAAAAGGTCATGTTTTGTTTGATACAATTTCAAAAATGCGTCTGAATGTGATATCAAGTGGACAACCCACCTATTGGCCTACTGATCGACAAAAAATACCTGATGTTATTGATTTTGGCGTGACTAAAGGTATTTCGAGAGAAATGATTAAGGTTGAAGCGTCACTCGAATTATCCTCAGATCATTCACCCACTATTGTCTATATAAGGAATCAGCAAAATATCGTGTCGCCAACAACTTGCACAAGCATTAATTGGTTGAAATATAGAAAGTATCTCAGTTTGGAAAACATACCGCTAAGAACAACAGAAGATCTGGACCAGAGTCTAATTTATTTTCATCAAAACCTTAAATCAGCTGCCCAACATGCGACAGAAACCAGGCAACCAGCAAGATACAATCAAATTTATTTTGTAGATGTCGAGCGGCTCTTGGCTGAAAAAAGGAAAATTAGAAGAGAGTGGCAAGCACACAGATCTCCTCAACTCAAATCTAGACTTGAAGATTGCACGAAACGGCTAAGACAACTGCTAGAATCTCGAAGAGTAGCATCTCTGAAAAATTACTTGGAAGACCTCGACGCAACTGCACAATCAGATTATTCATTATGGCGTGCTTGTAGGAACCTTAAAAGACCGGTCGTACGTAAGCCTCCCTTGCGAACTTCTTGTGGAAACTGGGCAAGGAATGATACCGAAAAAGGCAATTTGTTTGTTGGACATTTGAAGAAGGTTTTCACTCAAAATATGTGTACTGATATAGTGGAGTTTCCACCAGTAGAGACTAGTGCCGTAGTACCCCTAAGATTTGAATTTAGCGATATTGAAAGGGCAATAGCGGATTTAAACACCAAAAAAGCCCCTGGTGTTGATAAAACAAGTAACAAGATGTTAGTTGAGTTGCCCCGTATAGGTCGCAAAATTATTCTGTTTGTCTTTAATGCCATCTTACGTCTTGAGTACTTTCCCACAGAGTGGAAGGTCTCTTTGATAACTATGATTCCTAAACCAGGAAAAGACCACACAAAAGTAGAATCGTACAGACCTATAAGACTTTTATGAAACGTGTCAAAGTTGTTTGAGAGAATATTAATAACTAAGCTTAATCCAATACTTAGTGCGAAAGGATGCATTCCGAACCATCAATTCGGCTTCAGAAAACAACATAGTACGATCCAACAAACACACAGATTAGTAAATGTAATTAAAACGACCTTTGAAGAAAAAAAATACTGTTCTGCGCTCTTTATCGACGTTTCTCAAGCATTCGATAAGGTTTGGCACGAAGGCCTAATATTTAAGCTAAAGCTGAACTTGCCCGAAAACTTGTATAAGCTTTTAAAAGATTATTTAACGAATCGCAAGTTTTTACTAAAAGAAGGTGACTTTTTAAGCTCGCCACAGCTCATTGAAGCCGGAGTTCCCCAAGGTAGTATTTTGGGACCAATTTTATATTTACTGTACACATCGGATATGCCAATTAGCACCCTAGTCCACACATCAACTTTTGCAGATGACACAGCTTTCTTAAGTATTGATGAAAGTGCCCAAGAAGCATCACAAATTTTACAAGACCACATACTCAATTTGGAAAAATGGCTAGAAAAATGGAGAATAAAAGTGAATGAACAAAAATGCACTCACATAACTTTCACACTGCGTAGGGACTCATGCCCTCCTATTCGCATAAATAACCAAATGATACCACAGCTTTCAGACGTTAAATACCTGGGTATACATCTTGACCGTCGCCTTTCTTGGAAAAGCCACATTGACTTCAAGTTAACACAAATGAAACTAAAAGCAGTACAACTAAATTGGCTTATTGGCAGAAACTCTACCCTGAGCTTAGATTGTAAACTTCTACTGTACAAGTCGGTCCTCAAACCAATTTGGTGCTATGGGATTCAGTTATGGGGCACTGCCTCAGCTAGCAATGTAGAAAAAATTCAAAGGCGCCAAAATAAGATTTTACGTATTATTACATCTGCTCCCTGGTATATAAAAAATTCAAACATCCACAAAGACCTAAACATGCTATCAGTTAAAGCAGAAATAGCGAAACATGCAGTCACATATCTAAAGAGGCTTGAATCTCATCCAAACCCTTTGGCGCGTAACATGCTGAATGAACCTGGTTACATTCGACTCAAAAGAAGAGACACTGCTTTTCTTGGCCGTACATTAGAGGGATGACCCGCAAATGATATCAAAATCCGTGAAATTAACATTATTTTTGTCTAGCACTGGCTGGACTTAAAAAGAACATTTTATTTTAGACTTAAGATACGAGTAATTATTGTTAGTTCAAAAATATTGAAGATACAATAAATAAATTATGAAAAAAAAAAATATTTTTATTTTATGAAATAACTTTTTAAATTATAATTTATTCTAGACTTAGTAATATGTTTAAATAATTCTTAATAATTTACCATCTTAAATCGAATGCTTTATTTTGTAAAGCAATATATTCAATAATTTTGCAGATTAAATAAACATTTTAAAATTAAATAATATTAAGTTGTCTTAGGTTAGATTACATTATTATATGTGTGTATATTGATCCATAGTGATTCCTCTGATATTATTCACTATTCATAGCTCTGTTTTAATTAATTTCCTCGAGTAGTCGCGTGAGCTTCGTAAATTTGACAATTAGCATAGCTTCCATATCTTTCAAGCCATCTATATTCTGAAAAGAAGATCTAAAATATTTGTTGCGGGTATGTGATAATGCTTCGCCACACCATCTGCAGATATCATCACCACAAATTCGAATCTTGCTCATTAAGTATCTGAGATCATTATGTTATAATACCTATGTACATCATAGTCATATACTTTCTATGTAAATTGTGATATCGTTTGAGATTATCGGCCTAGTAGAAAGACCCCTAGCACCTAACCTAGCTTAAGACACCTCAAAAATTTCGGATTGGCAAATGTTACATAAGTAAAATAGTCTGGAACTGTTTCTGATACATAACGTCTCGCAGTATACTACACTGCCTGTACCATTATCCGGTTTTAAAAGATCTTTATATATCTCAATTCCTCCAGTGTTATCCAAAGGTGTCTTACAAATATATTTAAAAATTGTTGTTGTTCATTCCCATGCATATTAAATGATAGAAGCCTACCTTTTAAGTTTAGGAGTTTCGTTTCAATAACACACATGTGATTCTTTTATTATTGAATTTACACTTGCCGACACACAATTAAGGCATTTATGCAGTACTTCTTATCTTCACAAAAATACAACGGCTTACTAAAGGTGTCAACAAAGCAACTCATATAAATTTAATGTAAACACTTAAGAATTATAAATTATTATAAATCATAAACAAAATTTTTGCCAAAATGGGTTGTCAGTCTTTTAATTCGTGCGGACCAATTCAGTTCAGTTATCTAAAAATAATATTGAAATTTGTCAAAATTCCCATTTTTTTACTCATCTCGATAGGCTTTCTATAGGGTACAAATCGGGACTTTTTGATGGCTAATAAAAACCCTTTACTTTGCTTCACAAACTAACTCAATAACCCGAGGTTATTACTTCAGGTAGTTATATCTTCTATTCAGGCTAGTGGAAAATCGTTATTATAAAGGTTGATCAATTTATTCTATAAAATGTTTTGTACTACTGCCCAACTTCCATTCTTGATGTTTTTTTAGCATACTTCGTGTCCGTAAGCGTGGCTTAATATATTTTTTACACAATGACATCTTTAGTTATACGACTTCTACTCATAGTTATTAACGATATTTTAATACCGTGCTACCATTCCATGCATGGTATAATTTGCAGAGATATGAGGATTGGGTCAGCTTTACCCATCCTGGCCATCAGTCTATATTCAGAATTACTTCTTTTACGTTGTTTATTTTGTTTTCAAAATTTTAAAAGATTATCAGGGAATGTTTAAAATAATAACAACAATGTCACGAAAGAGTGATATTGTTTTTACCACTTTAGCAATTGCGCCAACATTATGAAAATAATTCAAAATAATATACCTGTCAACGGATAAGGAGCTCCTCTGTTTACTCATAACTTGATAAAGTATACAGAAACAACATGAAAAGGTTTGAAATGTTTATCTATTTGAGTTCCTGTAATCTCATTGTAGCCCTAATTGGCGTTTCGTCAGTAAGTTGGATTTCGGGTGATGTGGACAGCTTACAATTTTCTCCAAATTGGTGACAAGGCTGCTATCTGCGCATCATAGAAATCTTTCTACTTTTCCACTCAAACATTGAGGATATATAGTTTTAGCACCTTATAATTATTGCTAGCTTTAGAGCGAATGCCACAATGCTATTGATTAGGGAATAATTGGTCATAGACCGGAAGTAGTTAACTGTTAGAGTAGTTCACACATGATTCGTCCGAGCCTCGACCAAGTAAGTGACAATCAGAAAATTAAAAAAGCAACAAAAAGTAACTCTAATTTTTGGAAAAATAGAAAAAAAAACTTTTCAATAATGGAGTATGTATGTATAACATTGAAATCACATTTGTTTTTCGTCCAATTATTTGTCACCTAAAAATCGAGTTAACCCTTTGTTCCTGCAAACCATACAATCATCAAAACTGTCATATATTAAAATCCGATACGCTTAGGCCCATCATTATAACTTGCCTTTAAATTACGTATTAGTTAAATTTCTCTTTTGCTCAAGTGAGCGCAAAGTGCACAATAACTATTTTTCGTTATTAATTTTTTTTAAATATGGTAGTACATAAAAAAACGTAGTGGCAACCTCATACCTTTCATTTATTTGTTTACTTTCAACAAACCATAAATTAGTTATCTATGCAATAAAGAAACGAAAATATTTTATACACAACAATCGATATCTGTTTTCCATTTTTATTTTTCAAATGAAAAATTAAATTAACACGAATTTATTTTTCTTCCTAGACTAGAAAATACGGCAACTTCAAGCTCTTAAACGTTAAAAGTTAAAAAATTAAAAATGCTCTTCCCTTTAGTTTATCAGTTACGTCTAGCTTAAAGTATATTTATAAAACTAAAATCTACTTCTCTCTCTGATAAAATCCTAACTTTAACTATTGGCAAATTGTAATAATGGGCTTTAGAAAATATAAATATAAATTGGTATTTACATAATTTCTGTTGACCTGCACAACTACGTGGTATCTTTTTAACTTTTTGATTTCATTTCTATTATTTAAAAGGTTGATGGCAAGTACATTTGATTGATTACCAAGGCCCATTATTACAACTTGCTAAAGTTAGGATTTCGTTGGAGCGATAACTAGTTTTTCATTATAATAACGAGGAAAACGCTTATTACTATAACTTGTCCTTAAAGTACATGGTAGTTATGTGTTGTTTTTAACTTGATTAAAATAACGAAAAACTACTTATCGCTGTAACAAAATTCTCACTTTATCTATTGCCAAGTTATAATAATCAGCCTAAGTCTTTAAGGTGCCTTTTACAAAAGCTAGTACTTTCTTCTTTATTTTTATTTTTTAATAATAAGATCTCTATGTATGTTGTTCACAATCTAATGTGTATTTGTATTTTCTTAATGTTTGAATTGCAAACACAGATATCTAATATATATATAAATAATGTAATCTATATATAAAAAGAAGTGTACTCTTTGATGTCACCAGTAACTGCGGAAAGGGGTCGACCGATGTTAGCCAAAATTTCAGGGTATGTTGGGGATGGTCTGTAGATGGTTTGTGTGAAGTTTGCACGCATTTAAATTTTCCTATATATTCCCATACAAATAAAAAAAAATTTTCCATATTATGATTTTTTGTTTTCACTTGAAAAGTTACCAAACCATGTATCGTAATTTCTTTAGTGTATAATGACATTCGGTCTTTCTAATTGTTAGAATGTTGAGCTGAATCTTTTCAGTCATTGCTTCGATAGTAATTTTATTTGTGCGCTGACCATGCGATTTTTCACTTGCTATACACCTTGTATCATAGGTATGTGTTACTTTTTTCTTTGCGTTTCCTTAATCACCTCCACGATTGGTGAACACGATATGTGATGCTGTTGTTGAGATGTATGCAAATGCTTTGTCGCGAAACTATAATTGTTTCCCCTCTGTTGAGAGTGAACCTACAGGGTGGACAAAACCGAAAAAGTTTAATCATTTTGCAAGCACTTAGAAGGGCTCTAAGTGTGAACCCAGGCAACGCCGGGTAAAATACTCTAGTAGATATATAAAAATTATATTTTAATAATTGACAAAGTGATATTTTTTCCACAGGTTAAAATATAATGCAACGTAATTAATTTTATTGTATATCCACAAGTGAACATAACAAGGCACTTTTTTGATTGATTAATGTCTCAAAAAAACTTAGCTTTACTAGCTTTTCTAAACATTATGCCTTTGCAGATTAATAAGTTTAATTTTTAATTTTTTTAATCATAAACTTTTTCTATTTTTTTACTTTTATTTTATTACTCCAAAAGAAAATCCCACAGATTTTGAACAATACAAAGTGATTCACAAAGAATTTCGAAAGAACAATTAATAATATGTTTTGTAAAAAGACTTTTAAAAGATTCTTGTTCAATGCCTTCCTTAATGACTTTCTTTCGCTTAATTCATTTGCGTGGTATTTTTTTATTTTCTAACTTTTTTCCAAAGCTTAAGCAAATTGGTTGTGCTTAGTTTTATGTACAACTGGTTTTGATTCAATTCAAATATAATAATTCACTTTCTCTTTCGAATTCAATGTTTATTCGTAAAAAATGGAGTTAATAAATATATATTAACTCTATATATAGTTAATATATATATATATAAGCTAAAGGAAGAAAATTCAAACACGTTTCAAGATTTTACATTTTCAAGAATGTTTCCGTTTTACAAAACCATCTACGTTAGCGATTGCAGAGGTACTGAAGCTGTTTGGCAGATTACATTTTGTGCTGTTTTTTGGCTCTGCATTTACTCTCTATCATTCTCTTTTGGCGAGTAAATGTACTTTAGTGTGGGTGTATCTGTGTGTCAACTCAACACATTAATCTATTGACACTGTAAGTGTGCATTTGTATTTGTGTACCCTTTTGTATTTGCAATGTAAAAGTTTGATGTTTGAAATGCACTAGACATATGTACGTTATTTATGTTGTATTACATCCACTTACGACATGTTTGATGTTGTCTGTTTATATTTAACCAATTTATTAGTTGTTAGACATGGTGCTACTTGTTGCTGGTTAATGACAGTCAACAGGCCGTTCCAACCAACTTGTTTTGGCTACATACAAAACAGTGTTAATAACGATTAATTTAATTTTCTGTGGACAGTTAAAGAATTTTCCAAACACAAATTCGTTCAATCTTTTACAGACGCTAGCTAAATATGTGATTCCTATTTAAATAATAAGAAGGCGCTTTTTTGATAGTTTAATTTTTAATTTCAGGCAACCACATATAATAATGGCCAATACAATTCTTCAAATTACGCATATTAAAATCGGTTTCTTAGGCGTCTTTAATTTAAAAATTAAATTAGTCAAATTAGAATTACCACCTATAGACAATTTAGCTGAAGGTGGACCGAATTGTAGTAACTGCCACTAAACAAGAGCTTTAAAATAAGGTCTACGACCTATCACAGAGTATCGTAGCAGTATTTCATAGAATGTGTCTAAACTCGAATCTGTCCCGATTGATTAAGAATCAGTCACGGGACAAGCCGTGTGCTAGCATTCTTCCCCTAGGGTATATTATGCAACAATATCATTGTAATTAAAACGGAAAACAGTTATTAATGACATTTAAAAAGATGTCAATTTTCTAGTGGGTGGCACAAAACTAGTCACGTGGCTAATTTCTAGGTATAGACACCGGGGGTTAATTGACTTTATCAAGACAAGTCTCAAATATAATCTTAATGAGCTTGTTAATTTTTTAATACTGGCAGTAAAAACATCTTGGAATTACATAGTTTACACAATTATTTGGCAAAAAAAAAATACAATACACATGTTAGCAAAATATCTATTGAACCCTATAAAATGGTATTTTGCAAGATTGCCTTGAAAAACGACTTTAGGTAGATCTCGTTACAAACTCCAAGAGTAGTTTGCCGTCATATGTTAGTCCTACCTTTCTTGATAAAGCTCTTCCATTGTAATAGGAATCCGATCAAACCTTTCACACTACTCCTTACTAAAGTCTCCCAAGTTTTGTGGAAGTCGGTCTATATGCGAGTACAGGAAGTGGATTTTTATATTCATATTACACCCTATCTCTTGCAAGTTCGATACTAAGATCAACAAGATCTACCTATTCGTCAGATTTCTTGTTACCTGGAAAATTACTGATAACCGAAACACATGAATTCCAAGCTTGGGATTCGACTTCAGTCCTTGATTTTACAAAATTAGGATCTTTCGCGATTTGGCTAATCAATTTTTATTTAAGAACTTTAAATTTTTCTGTTCTGTACGTCGAGGAAAATTTAAACTTACGCCACTTTTTTCAAGCTCGTTCACAAACTGATTTATTATGCCGAGATTAATATGAAGTGTTGGAAGTATGATGCGGTCTCGGCTAACTACATCATAACGTTTTTCGTACCAACTTTTAGAGCTTTTACTCGATTCCTAGGGTTAATTTTGTTTATATTCGCGACCACAAAGGTTGGCTACATAACATTTTAATATTCACTCACAGATGACGTACAATAATTTCAAAACTTCCACATAAGGAGTTTTACCCTCATACGTACACATACTTTGCAACGATGTAGCAATTACACGTTTAATTTTTAAATAACAAACGAACTTAACTTATCTTGTTTAACAAAACTTAATAAAATAAAAAACAGAGATAAGCTCGCCTCAAGTTTCTTCTCTGTTCCAGTCCACAAGCCAATTCAACGATTTCCAGACCAAATAGCTCATTTAATGTCTTTCCGTATGCGGTTTCTTGCTTTTGGCAACACGATATGCAACTTTGGAAGATGTCTCAACTATAGGTTTTTGTGGAATATTAAATCAAATTTTGGTTAATGTTCCAAATTTCGAAAACTGGGTTTTCTTCTTGGCGTTTGCTAACACTTTTCCACACAGAAAACATTGGGGCCTTTCCATAACGTCCGATGATAGGCGATGATCAAAATTGCACATCGGACTGATCACGGGCTTGCCCCTGATGGTGCAACCTGAAAGGCGCTTAGTGAAAGAGGTTAAAGTAAGATTAGAGATCAGAGAGCTGTGTGTAGTCCTCACAGAATATTGCGTAGCTCGACCTCGTGGTGGTTTGCAATTCACAAATCAACTAATAGCAAATACGCTTTAATAAGGAATAATCGGCGAACCCCTAAAATATGAACCATGGACCCTAAGAGGTCCATAAACCACAGGTTATGAAACATTATTGTAGAGTAATTGAATCCAATATTTTCTATATTTTTTCATTTCAAATTCAGTTCTAAACTTAATAATTGCAAGTTCAGAACATTAATGGTTTTGACACAGTTTATTATTTATTGCAATTTTATAAATATGTGCCGCAACTACATCTTGCCGAAAGATAAGTAGTACTTAACAAGTATCCCTGTAAAATTATTTCGTACCAAGAGGAGTTTATATGCGAGCTAATTAGGCATATGTCACGTAAGCCCTTTCTAGTCATTAGCCCCATGTCATATCTCTGCCACATTGCTTTACTAAGTTTGACACATTCCTATAATATGTTTCTATTCTGTTTTTCATAAACTTACCGCGGGTTTCAAATAAGGTCAATTCAAACTTGGACTAATCGCTAAAAAATTATAGAATTTTTTCTCTTACTCTCCTTAAGAGAAGATTTTACTTTTAATATTCAGCATATTTTAAATAGACATTAGTAGATAATTCTTTTGCTTAGTCTTACACGCGTGTAAATGTTAAATAAACATTCGTTTCTCTTACTCATTATAACTTCGAAAATCATCAAAAATAACTGGCAACATTAAGTTTGAATCGAGCCTTGGTGTTTGAATCCTTTTAAAAATTCTATAAAATTTAACCACATACAAAGTAAATTAAAGAGAGTACTTTTGGGATTCTTTAACATTTTATAAAATGACAGAGTATTTAGATTAACATAAAAACTAGCGATATAATTTTCTCGTTTCTTAAGTATCGAACATATTATTTTTACTCTATTCTATTAAAATATAAGAAAAGGTCGACTGTGAAAATCAAAACAAGAATTTTAGATACTTCTGCTGGGTAATAAAGCCGTTGCAGTTTTTATTTTTAGTACTTTAAAAGTACTAAAAAAGTACTAAAATTAATAACATATGTACATAATTATGTATATTATGATTATGGTCCAAAAATACTTAAGAGAAACAAAAATAGTAAACAACCCTTTCTGAAGCCGTGTTGATTGGATGATGAAATAGAAGAAAATTGATGACAGAAGTAATCAGCAATAACCTTTTCAAACAATTTTGGAATGGCACTTAGTTTAGCTATTCCCTGTAGTTCGTGATTTCAGACTTATTACCAGATTTGTATAATGGGATAATAAAAGATTCTCTCCAAAACTTAGGAAAATAGCCATTTATAATAGAAACATTGAATAAAAATGTTAACGGAGTAGCTAATAACTCTGTGCAACGGTTCAAAATACAGCTTGGTACACCATCAGGGCCATGGTTAAATGACATCTTCAATTTCTTTAAGTTATATACAACTTCAGTCAAATTTAATGTTGGAAGACAAATGTTGTTGTTAGAATGGCTAATGTATGGATATTCCTGTTTATCATTAAATTGATCGTTCGAGTACGTACTGGCATAAAATTCAGCAAACATGTTGGAAATAATACTTTCATCACTAGATTCACATCCACAAAACTTCATTACAGAGGGATAGCAGCTAGATTTTCTTTTCGAGTTTACAAAAGTATAAAATGATTTCGGATCACGAGTAAATTTATTTTTCATGCGATTGATATAATTGTTGTATAGCCAACGATTAAAAGAGTTATATTCAGCACGCATATTTTACGTAATCTATTGTCAGACCAGACTTCTTAAATTTTTTTTTAACTTTTATTTTTTAAGTTTTTTAACCTTGAGATTTCCTTAGAATTCCATGGTGGACCAACTGGCGGTTTAATTTTTATTTTAGGTACACAAACTTCAAAATAAGAATACATTTTACTATAAAACTTGGTAATTATTGTTTCAATACGCGAGGCGCTTTTAATACTCATTCCAACAAGTAGTTATTAACAGATCATTTAATTAAGTGTAATTGGTTTTCTTAAAGCAATAAATTTTATCAGCAATATAACGATTCGAGACAAATTGAGATGGTGAATTCGATACTTGGGTGGTACCGATCTTCTGACAAACAAACAGGCTCAGTGTGATTTAAGGAACAGTCATCAGGATCATTAGTAAATATCAGATCCAGCAAATTTCCACTGTCATTATACACATGATTCGATTGATAAAGACTCAAATCAAACATTTCATTCAAGAATTCATCATAAGAACTTCTATTTTTACCGTGATAAGAAGCATCCGGGTTACGTATCCACGAAATGAAGGGGAGATTAAAATCACCAACAACGAAAATGCTATCATTAAGTTCAGCTTGTTGATATACCAATCTAATAGCTTCAATATGCTTAGAGTATGTTGGAGTATCCGAGCCTGGTGAAATATAGGAACAGGTAAAATAAATTTTCTTAGACGCCATTTTAATTACAACAGCAACAAATTCGATATCAGAAACATCAGTCAAAATAGCTTCAGATGAAAACAAACTGGAAACCGCAATAAGAACACCTCAACCTCTGTGATTACTTTGGTTATATCGATATATTTGTTATTTATAACATAATATCTCTGCGTTGAATACATTTTGATTGAACCGACTTTCGGTGAAAATTAAAACTTGAGACGAAAAGTCATAACTATTTACCAGCAGGTTTGACAATTTTGTATTTAGGCCACGAACATTTTGGTAGAAAATATTTAGACATTTATCAGCACTATTTAGTTTTTGGAGAAATACTCTGTGGTTGTATTTGGGCAACATTTCCAAAACTGCGACTTTTCGGCCAGAATTTGATCATAGAAATCACAATGAACAGAGGCAAAACGTGAAAAACATGAAATAGAAATATGGAACAGTTTTGTCAAAAATTAAATCAGAAGTTTGGGTAGTCGGGGTAGTCCCAGCAAATGTAAAGTTTGAAACAGGAATCGGAGGATTGGAGGATTGGATTGTTTTCATTTACAACTTCGTTATTTGGGATTGAAAGAATATTGTATGAGCGATTTGGGGTCGTGCTAATAGAGATAAAAGACTCAGCATTATTTTTGTTTCTTGCTGATTTACGGCGCTCAGGTACATCAATATTCTTGAGCTGTTTAAAATCGTCAAATAATTTACCATAAGAGGCACTATCATCAGCCATTTTATTTTGAATATTGAGAAATGTGCTCTTTGTGCGTTGATGGAATCTATAGAATTCGACACTGACTTTTGTACAATCATCACAGCACCAATGCAATCTCTTAATACTACTTAAAGCATCAGCAATTAAAGATTTTGTGCCACTACATTTACAATGATAAAGGCCATGACATAACCAACAAGTAATCATTCTTTCATCATCATTATCAATAGCACAATTTTTTTTCATGCATTTATACGCATTAACATTGGACATGGTGTAACAAAAATATTTTATTTTGTTGAAACTTGAATATTTGTTCTGTTATTGTTCATGTTGTTGTTGTTGTTGATAAACAGATTGAAGGTAAAGAGCACAGAATAACGTTAATATTAACAACAATAAAAACAAGTAAAAGTCCTATATTCGGCCGTGCCGAATCTTCTATACCCTTCACCACGGTGATTTTATTTATACAGACATGTACAGCATTATCCATATTGTTGACTCTTTACTTAAATAAAGTCGTATGAGAAAAAATCATTATTCATGAGTTTAAAAAATATAAGACAAATGAAAACAAATTCCGTTTGCTACGATTGTCGCCGTGTTGTCAGCTACTTAATGATATTGAAGCCGACAGCTATATTGTACACTCTGACATTGTTGTAGAAATACTTATATTTCTTTTATAAAATTAAATAACTTTTTTCTTCGAAAATTTTTTGCAAAATTTTTAAAATTTTGTTTTTGAATATTTTTCTGTAAAATATCTTTTTGAAAATGCTTTGTAAATTTTTTTGTAAATATTTTTGAAAAAAAATTTTAAAATTTTTTTTTTTTTTAAATTTTTTAAAATAATTATTTAGGCTTAAGTTCTTTTTTTTAATTTTTGTTTGATTTTTAAAATCCAAGGTCCTAAAGGTCTATTAATACCTCCAAAATATTGCTTTAATCTATAAATTATGTTTTAAAATGAGCTAGATTTAAGCAGGTCCAGTTTTTTTTCAAAATATTGAGTATACTTCCTAACTAAATTTTTCCGTAGTTATTGAGTAAAGTTTAAAATATTTTAGAAAAATTTTAGCAATATATCTTACCTAGACAATTTGCAATTTAAAAATTACAAAATTATTGCATTTATAAAAATACAATATATAAATAAATATATATTAGGGTGAAACGAAAAATATTTCTTTCAAATTCAATATGTAATAATGATAAAAAAAAGTTTGAACACAATTGGAGTAGGGTAAGAGGTCCGCATATCCAAATACCGCAGATCCAAATATAATGAAATTAAGGAAATTTCAATACATTTCCATCTATAAAAACTGTATTATAGAAATAAAGGGACCATTCGAAGTACATTAAATATGTTTAAGTTAAAGAAAAACCATCACAATATTATATCTATCTTTCTACAACAAAGTTAATTAAAAAAATATTTTTCATGTGTTAATACCCCACTCAGTATTAAAGCATAAAAATAAAGGTTATCAAATGACGATGGAGAACAAATGCTTGTGTTCTGCATTATTTTAGGCGAAGTTTTAATGAAATTGAAATAATAAACATAAAAAATCAGCAATAAAATCAAAAATATAACAATAAAATTTAAAGACAAAAAATTTTTTCAAGGCTTCTGTGGCATCTCAAGATGCTTTTCTATCACAATACAATTTTGTAGAATAACTTCTCACATAAAAAGACATATTTCAGTCACTAGTAAAACCACTAATACAAAAAATTATTTTTTTCCCTATACTATATCATTTCCAGCCTACTGATATATAAAAATTTTATATTTTGATGTAAGATAACTTCCTTGTACTAGATTTGTCCTATTTTATATCGAAATTGTGATTTGAGCCTATATGCTTTAAAATCCCAAAGCTGGGATCGAAAAAAGAAGACTGTTGTTATAAAGCTATATATACTCCCGATTATTGGTGTCCATATGTGGACATGGGCAAAATACTAAAAGTTACACTCTTGGAATTTTTGGTCTTTATTTGGGGAATGACCTTAATATTGTAGATTTTTTACTATTTTATTTTCGTTACCTAATTATATATCCACAAATTTAACAAATTCCAATCTCTAAAAGAAATTTCAGGTGCGAGGTACCCAACCTTGAGACCACATAGCCAAATAGTAGATGGTGTCCATCGTCAAAACTAGATGCTCTACTGTTATGATCATGTAAAATTTTGGATCAATCGGCCCATTACAAATAGCTGAGTTATTAAAAAAAATATTTGGATCCTGCCCCACTGTGAGGTGTTAGCTTAAAATATTTTTATGCTTCTTATAGTAAAAATAAGAAATTATTGCTGTAAAAACATTGTTACACCTTCAAATATAATATCCTCTGTAAGTCTTTTTTTCTGCTTCATGGAATGTGGATTAAAGCACTCTCGTGTACAAAAACTTTTAAGTAAAAATATTTGCAATGAAGTTGTTATCCTTTGTTTATAAGTTTCTTCACTTTTAAAGAAGAAGGATGTGTTGAAAAATTTATAAAAGAATCCCAAGAGGACTATGTTTTATTCACCTTCTTTAAAGAACAAAATTAGTGAAAGCAATTGATTTATTAGCAAAACCACATTCTTTTAATCTTACAAACTAGTTAAAATTTAACGAACTTTTAATTTGGTTTCAATTTGAATGTTGCAAAGTATTAAATATAAATTAGAAAACTTACGAAAAGTTTTACTAAATTTAACTCGCTTTCATCGTAAAACTAAGAATAAAAGTTGCAAATAAAGTTGATTATAAAATGTTTGTACTAAAAGTTGACACAAGACAAAATATTTAATGCCTTTTCTCACAATTTTAGTAACTGACTGCAAAGCTGATTAATCGACTGACGTTGCTGTGTAATGAAACTGCTGTTTAATGAACAGAGCGGCAGTAGTTTAAGTAATTTTTTAATAGTTTTTTATTAGCTAAATACGAAATTAAGTATTGAAAGCTCAAAGCCCTTTAGATTTCAAATTGTTAATACCATACAAAAGTCTGTTGAAAAAGAACATTTATTTATATTACTTTTTAGATATTTTCCTCATAAACCTGCTTTTTCATCGGTTACGTCCCGATTCTTGATTAAAAATCACCTGGGACACTTCTATTGAGTATATATGTATGTTCATTGTTTTTTTTTCTTTTCTTTTTAAAAATGTAATATATTAAAAATTAAGGCCTTTATTATTAATTGATTTAAAAAAGCCGTTTATTGTGAACTTATCAAAAATCATTATATTAAAAACCAATCGATAATTGAGCCCTTGATCTTATAAATAAAAGAATTCTTATAATCCAGTACTTTAATATAAGATTTAATCTTCGTCTTGGGTTGTGATCAATAAATAATTTAAAACAGCTTACCGGCAAAAATTTAAGCCAGCCATTTATTTCTATAAAAAGCAGCACTATTTGGTCAGACTCCAGTAAACGCCTAGGTCGGCCATTGCAGTTATACAGTTTTTATACATAAACAAAAAAAGTAAAATTTTTTAATATATTGTTACGAACTTCGTCGTCTGAACAGGTTTTAGCTTGTAAACACGTAGCAGCACTAATGACATTTGACAGAGAAGAAGAAGAGATACGAAAGAAACATAAATAGAATTAAGTAGAAAATAGTTG